>CAWYPQ010000321.1:39012-145717 GCA_963965965.1 Trididemnum nubilum | reverse complement strand
TGCCAGGATTTCCAAACTACACTTTTTTGAATTTCCAAAAAAAATTTTTTTCACTCCACCCTAATGCGGATTTGCTGTAGATTTCAATTTTTTACCGCAAATCCGAAAATGTTTGCGGTAAGAAATCGATTAGCAAATCCGCAAATCAAAACCTGGAGTCCACAATTTGCGGATTTGCGGAAGTGCACAGCACTGCAATAAATCCATTTAAGCTCAGGCTTTGATTCGCTCCATAAGTTACTTTCCTTGTGTATGACGTCACAAACTCACAAGCGTAAAAATAACCTAAAATTGGACTTTTCGTTCTTTCGATGACTTTGGTTACGGGGGTTTTGCTTGCGTTTGACACCCAACAGTTTTGTTTTGCCCCAAACTTGCTCTGTATCGTCAAATAACCGTTCTGCAATTTTCGTTTTAATTGTTCAAGGATTTACAAAAATATCGTTGGTTGTTTGCATGACATGGCAAAGTTATCTGATAAATGCAGCATTTATAGCCTTTATTTTTTTAACTGATACAAGTTACTGTAATTGTCTCGTCATTAGTTTTGAGTTGAAGCTGACTGTTCTTAAATTTTCAGTGCAGAGTGACTCAGAGCAAGATATTGTATCATCCCGCAATCAGGCTAGCTCAAGTTACTATTGCTACTAATTTTAAATACCCAATTTACCGGTATACGCTCAAGTTCTCTTCTCTAAACTTCTGCCATCAATAGGTTCAGGGCCACCGAGAGGGGGTACAATGACCCCGGCCCATGGACTTTAGGGGGCCCATGGGCTTCAGGAAAGCCGTTGGCTTCAGCAGGCCCATGAGCTCGAGAGAGGCCCTTTAAAATGACACTATGAACTCAGCATGTGAGGCCTGAAGACCTTTTTTTTTTTGAGATCACATCATAAAAAGACATTTTCGCCGTCTGTTTTGGAATGCACAAAACCGGAAATCCGTTCAATTTGACCTGGCCCCGGGCCCACGTTCGGCTCTCGGCGCCCCTGAATAGGTTTGACAAAACAAAATGTAAACTAAAATAAACTACTGTCTGAAGTGTCATTTATGTTACACGATATTGTAATAATTTGTCAAATGCTGATAAAATTGCTCAATGGCATCGAGCGCCTTCTTCTTCTGCTTCTTTCTTCATATTTCTTCTTCTTTCTCCATTGCCCGCTTTTCTGTGAGGGTTGCGGGGGTAGCAGCTCGAGATGAAGCCGCCACACTTCACGGTCTTCTATCACATTCATCATTTCGCTTGGGTGAAGACCAAAGCGATTCTGTTCAAGATTCTCAATATAATGGTTCCATCTAGTTCTGGGTCGTCGAACTGGTCTTCTCCCATTTGCTTTGCCAAGTGAAACTTGTTTGGGAACTCTTTTCTGAGGCATTCTGCTTACATGGCCCAACCATCTAAGCTCTGAGATCTTTCAATTCGGAGAAGTAATGGCTCGATGTTAAGAGATTTTCGAATCTCAGAGCTTCGCACCGAGTTAAACAATGTAACTCCTTCGATTCTTCGTAAAAACCTCATTTCGAACGCTTGCACTTGTGATCGCATTCTTTCGGTTATTACCCAAGATTCATGACTTTAAGTGAGAATGGGGACATAACCTGTTTTGAAGATTGAGAGCTTTGCCTTTTTTGACAACTCTCGTTTCATGGCAACCGAATAGTGCAAATCTCGCATTACTGCGCTAAGCCTTGCGCCTATTCGGTAACAGTTCTTTGTCTTGCCTTACATCACTCGTGAATGCAACCTCAAGAGACTTGAACTTTTTTACCTGCTTCAGTGTCGCTCCATTCACTTGTAACACGCAGATTTCAGAGTTTCTTAAAACATGAAGTGCTTCAGTTTTGGCCGTGTATATTTTTATTCCGGCGGTGTTGCATGCATCTGCAAAGGTATTTAATGCGCGTTGGAGGCCAAATTTTATGGAAAAAAGTAGAACCAAATCATCAGCGAATAGCATACGACTGATTTTTGTATGGATACATGGGAGAATACGCTTTTGTTTTCTTGTTTGTTTTCTAAAAACTCTATCTTAATTGCTGCTTGAACAAAAATTAGTTTGAAATGACTATTTTACAGTATGTTAGTACAGTGAAATGTGAATAGTTTTTCATTTGACGTATAAAAACGCATAAGTTTGTTTTCGATTTTTCGCGTTTGAATAATGCCGCTAGCATTTTTTGCTGCAGTGCAGTTCCTGGGCGTAGCCAGGATTTTTGATTTGGGGGGACAAACCTCAAATCACATGCAATGACGTAATCAGAAATTTTCGAAAAGGGGAACTCTTAATGGGACAAAGATACCGTAAAATGGAGAATCAGATGCCGTGGCCTGGGTTGCTATGTAACCAGGATTTTGCTAAAGGGAGGAGGTCTTCAATCAAAATTTGATAAGTTTTTCAAAAAATTGTAAATTGGGAGACATGACGAGCAAACTAAGGCAACTTAAACGTATCACAGACTGGGCATGGGGGCGGATCCCTCAGCCACCGGAAGCTTTGGGGGTCTTGGGGCAAGGCCCCCAGCCGCTGACAAGTTTTTGTAATTTGTTGAAAAAAAAAGCTGTTTTAATGCCATTTGGATCACATTTTGCACGTTTTAGAATCATTTGAAATAACTAAAGTTTTACAATTTAAAAACCAATGGAAAAAATTAAATCGTTCTGTTTTCCTTTTATTTACAGGCCAAGTCCAAAACATATTTTAAATCTTGAACTTTTAGGTTAAATTTTGTTCGTAACTTGGCCCATATAGGGAAAGCAAGGTGCGTTTCCTCCTGCAATATTTTTAACAGTAAATTCCCTCAAAGATGTGCTTCGGAGATTTTTGTTTTATCATGAAAATAACCAGTTTCAGGAGTACATAAACTACCAAGTAGCCCAGGACCCTTAATTCAAATTCAATATTTTGCTCAATAAGCATTTCCCCCACCAATTTTTTTTAACATAGTGTTATGTCGCTAAAAAACAGGAAAGGCGGAGGTGAATTGTTATATAAAGTTGGTACAATAGATGGTTACTAGATATATTATAGCATTACATTCACAAAAAGATTAGATGAGGGACTGAAGTTTCAACTTTTAGGAAAAAAAACCTGAATTTCTCCCGCGTAATGCATTTAAATTGGTTGGCAAAAATTTGAATTGAGGGGCCTCGGGCCTACTGGTTATTAATACTAATATTATCGTTAATTACTGTAGTACGCAAACATGCTAAAAGAAACTGAAACTGAAAAAACAATAGACTTTGTTGTCACTTTTTTAATTATTGGTAGCCATTCAATTGGAGAGGTAGCCGCCCCCCTTGGCTGGCTTTTTGTTCAGTTCCATTTTGTAACTAACTACCCGTAACTCCACATGTGACCAAACGTCAGAAGTTTGAGCACTCTAAGACCCGGTTTACGCTGTGCGTAAAACTGTAAGCGCACGAGCTTATTTTTAGTTTATTTTAAGCAAAAATTCGGTTCGTCCGGCATACCGGCTTACAAGCATAAAAGCTACCAGTTGGTTAAAACAAACCAAGGTTGCGCTTGTACGCTCATGATTTTGCGTACAATGCATATCGGGATTAAAGCGACTTTTATAGACCGCGCGAATTGGAAAATCTGCTTGGCCGTAAAATACACCAAGTCGGTAAAAGCTGCTTAACTGGCCTCATCAAATCGTTTTGCGTCACATCGGTTACGTAAAAAGTCTTGATTCCCAGTTGATATACTACTACACTAATAAAGAGTCTATGGTTTTAATCAATCGAACAGGTTGACAGCAAAGGGACGCGTTCGTTTGACCCGGATGTTACAGTACGTTAAAAAGTTCTGAAAATATGTCTTAATGCTATTTGAGGATAATGTTTTTTGCATTGTTTTTTAACGCAGCCCAATACATGTTTTTTAACTTGTTTTCTCAACTACTCCAAATTTTGACATCTCTGTAAAATATTTGAGTTTTTGAGAAAGCTTAGTCTTGATATTGTATAGAAAACCTGCTACATACTTGACAAGAAATGCAAGAAGAAGCAGACAATAAGATCATTGCTAGCTAACATCATTTCGGTTACTGGTAAACAGCCACCTCAGCTACCATTGTTACCGGTACTATGATTGGTGTTCAAAAATACTTAAAATATTAGTAGTACGCGTTAGGTATTTGCTGAAAGCAGCAGCATAATCGGAACGACGGACGGTAGCCACGCGGCCATCTTGCAACTACAGAAAGTACGAGATTTCAGACGTTTGCTTATCACTAGACAACGGTTAAGTTTAGCAACTTCAAATGCAAAAAGCATTTTAAGATTAATAAGATCTTTTTGCTAAGTTTTAGAGCAATAATTATAGGTCCGTGACTTTGGTTTCAGAGCCAGAAAATCGACCAGAAAGTTTGGCGGAAAAAAAGTCTCGTTCAAAAACGGCTAAAGGCAACAAAGTTTTCACACGGTTGTATATTTCGTGATGCTCTTTCATCCTTATACTAACCCACTTTGGCAGCTACGATTTTTTTTTTGATTTTTATTTCGTTTTCTTTTACTTCATTTTTTACGTTTTTTTTGCTTTTTAAACCTCGAATACGCTTTTCTTCTCCTACACGGATTAACAACAAAATCTAATTTTTGTGGAAAATCGTTGAACTAAACACGCAGCTTTGTTTTGTGAAATTTTTTTGGTGTTATCCCTCAAGAAACCCAACAAAATGAACTCCATAAAATTGATTTTTAAACAGCTTATTTTTAATATCCATGGATATTTAAGGTTATATCCATGGATATTTAACGCTAGTAAAACACGTAATTTTGCTTGTTTTTACAAGCATTTGAAAGGAACTAAATCGCTAAAATTTGAAAGTCATTTGAAAGACTTAATTCCTAGCCCTTTCAGCCCTACCCACTTAACTACAGGTCAAGTTCAAAACACGTTTTAACGCTTGAATTTGGGTTAATTTTTATAGTGACCTGGCTAAGGGGAGAGGCATGAAGCCCCCTTTGCCAACTCTAATGGTTGCGACACTTCTTAAATATTCATTTGTAAATGCTTAGGCAGCACGGATGTGGAAGTGAAACGGCGAAAAATGAATCGCTTCCACTTCCATCGTGGGACATTTATACCAAACTTTGTAAAATTAAACGTGTTGCATTTTTTAAATCTTAAGACAAGACATTGTTGTTAGAATGAACATTTGCAAAAACAGTTTGAACGTGTGGGGTCCATTTACGTGTTTGGAATGATGAGATTTTCGATTTTTTTCGCACTGTGGCGCGGAAACGTTTTTTGTCTGAGGAGGGCCAACTTCATATTAATTATATTAATATTTACTTCTAATCGCGTATCCAATTAACAATTGCATGAGATAAATAAATGAAAACAAATACTCAGCAGCTAGGGTTGCACTGAGCAATCCACCTCCTACGTAGCCCCACGCGGGATCTTCTCCGTGGTCCATTAAGATGCCAGGTGGTCCGTTCCGTTTAAAAAACCCTATACTATACTGTACTGAACTGTGGTAATTTAATGTTGTAGTTTATTGTTACTTTTGAATCATTTTAATGGAATAACTTGATGAAGAATTCTTCACTTCACACTTTGAATCTGTAAATATGATTTAAAAGTATGAAATTTGGTTTAGCTTAACTATAATGCTGTATTTTACAGAGCTTTGTTTATAGCATAGTCAACTGCCTTGAAACTACAGTAATACTAAAATGTCGCAAGTCAAACAGGATCCAGCGGTGAATCCCGTTTCATCACCTGCAGCAGCTCCCATCTCCCAACAACCTGCTGTAAACTGGGAAAAGATCGTAGACATGCACAACAGCCGCTGCACCCATGGAAGCACAAGACAAGAGAAAAAATATAAACAGAGTGCTTTTGTATGGGCTGTTCTGCTGTTCTTATTTGCAAGTCCTTTTTGCACCTGCATCCCGTTTTGCTTTGATGGCATGAAGACCTCTGCTACTTATTGCAGGCAGTGCAACCAGCATTTAAGTTCGTCTGAAGACCATTCAAAAACAACCACTGCACATGTTGTTTTGAGCTTATGCTTGTTAGTCGGATTGGGATTAACTGGTTTTGTAATCTACTTTTACGTTTTCAATCAATCCCCATAACCGGTCCTTTTATAATCTCTAGAAGTAGCAACCAACGGTGAATGTTAATGTCTCGGAATTGATATAATTTTGCACAGTCGTACTCGAATAATTTTTAAATTGGACGTTTTGTCGCCTGTTGCGTGTCTTCATGTCGTAATAATTCGTTTTCTACACAAGCTATTTGACCAACACATTTTGCAGTATTTTTACGGGAGAGGAGCAAAATTTTTTCCTATCTAACTTCTATTGTAAAGCAGGCTGAAGTCATGCGAACACCATGCTTGTTTGGTTGGTGGTGCAAATTGTTGATGTTTACCAAAGTGAGATTTGAGTTGATTACGTTGTGATAATGACGTCAAGGTTATATTATAGAAAATTTGGGTCATTTTTTCTATGGCGTCATAGACGGCCCAAATTTAGCACATAGTTTACTATTTAAAACTAAATCGTAAAGAGCCCAAGTCAAAAGCGGTTTGTCACAAAAAAGTCATATGACGTCATTTAAGTTAAACATGAGCCAAAAAATGATCAGATTTTGGAAATTGATTTCGGCAAATCTCAAAATTGGTAAACTTACCCTTACCTTAGAATTTTTATATTTTCAGTGGTTATTAATGAATAAATTTGACTTGAAAGCCAAGTTAATTTAAATTGAAACAATTATTTGCAAAGAGATTGATCACAAAAAAATTGAGAGTGTAAATTCTTCTTTCTGGTTAAAAAAAAACTAAACGAGGACGGAAGGCAAAATAAATGAGGGCATCTAAAGTTACCCCATTGGTTTTGCCTTCAGTCTTCGTTTGACAAATCGTTATCTTTGAAATCTGTAAAATTTTTGGTTTTCATTGAATACAATTATTTTGATTGATCCGTGTGCAACAGCTTAAGCAAAACATTTCTTGAAAAGTTCAATCAGGTTAATAATCCCAATAGAACTAACTCCAATCGAGATGAATTGTCTTTTTTCTCGGCTTTGTTTTCCTTGAAAATTTTTGTAATTTTTGTATCAGTTTCATATAGCATTAACAATAATAGAACAGAAAGCTGAGGTTTTTTAGTGTTTACTTCTCAGACCTGGCTGGTGCTCCCGAAGCCTACCTATTGTTAAATCAAGCCAAAACTTTGATAAATTTAGGAAAAACATTAAAATCAAAATGATTAGACATGTTCGCAATGTTGTTTTGGGGACATAGCCAATTTTTGATTGGCATTATTTTTTTGTAATTAAATTGTCACAATTGTTTGACATGACTCAGCAATATCACACATCGAAAGCAAAAACCAAGCTTAAAAATTTGACAGACATGCAAAAACGTTAAATGTGATGTTAATTTATAAGTCAAAAAGAATTAATTAAACGTGATGGTGGTTTATTAGATGTTAATTAACCAAGAAGGATGGAGTCAATACAAATTCTATTTAATACGATTGGCCTAACTTTAGATACTCCTATTACTTAGGCTTAAGTCTTTGTTTAACGAGTCGTTATCGTTGAACGAATACGAAGCGCGTTATCACAATGAGTTGCTTTAGATTGAAAACAATTATCTTTATTACTGCATTTTCATTCAGCCATGTGCTCTCTGAGCAAAATATTTCTTGAAAAGTTCAATCGGTTGAATAATTTACGTAGAAGTAACCCCAATTGAGATAAATTGTCTTCTTTTTCGCTTCTTTTACTGTTCCTTGAAAAGGTTAGCAATTTTTGTATCAGTTTCATATAGCATTAAAGACTTGGAAGACTTCGCATCCCTTTAAGATTCCTTGTCGCATTGCGATACTTTTTCTTGTGCTCTTTAGTCATGGTGAATTTTGTGTGTTCTGTATTTTTGTGTATTTTTTGTGATGATGACTAAACAAATAAATTTTGTTCTGTTCGTTGAAAAATGGCAGATGTACAATAAGCTGAGGTTTTCAAATGTCAACTTTTCAGGACGGTTGTTGCTCCTGATGCTGACTTAACGTTGAATCAAGCCACAAATGTGATAAACTAGGAAAAAACACTAAAATCAAAATGAGTAGAAATGTTATCAATGCTCTTTTGGTGACATAACTCCTTTTTGATTGGTGTGGTTGTTTTGTAAATTGTCACAATTTTTTGGCATGACTCAACAATATCCAGACACTGAAAGCAAATATCAGGCTTAAAAATTGGATAAACATGTAAAAATGTTAAACGTGATGTTAATTTATGTAATGCATTATAAATATTCACTCGAAATGGCTCACTACACGAATTTCACTATGATGCCTAACATTTGTGTTGAAGTACAGTCATATAGCTACTCAATAGCTAGAGAGTAACGATAACGCGACTGTTTCGAAACTATATGTTTTAGTAGGGTAGAGAAGTGGCGCAGCGTTATGGTTATTGACTCTCTTTTTCAAACTTAAAAGTTAGTTAACTATCACTTTGTAACTATCCTACTGCAAAATAACCGTATATTTCCACTGCTCTAAATATCTCTCTCCTCCTGGAAAGCCTTCCAAATTGTTATCTTTCCATAATCATTTTGTTAATGGCTGATGCTAGAGACATTTTTGTATCAGTATAAGTTACAAAACGACAAATATTTTTTCACATGGTTTGAGGGTGTTACCCCCCAAGGAACCTTCCTAAAATGGAATCTCCCAAAATGAAGAAGAAATTATTATTATGCAGATTTAATCTGGGAACCGGCCATAGTTGGTAGACCGATAACGCGCTTCGTATCTGGAGCGGGAGGTCTGAGGTTCAAGTCTCAAGTCGGTTAAGCTGGACGCAGTGTCGCCAACAGCTAGCCTCCGCGGCAATTTTTCTTCGAAAGGAGTTGTGTTGCCAGGCACAATGACGCGCAGATGGGCCCTGCAAACTCGTTACAGGCTTCGGCGTAATGCAGAGAGTATAACCAAAGACTTGATTTGAAATAATTTGATCAAATCTTGGGGTGCTAACCTTTACGGAACTTCCTTAATTGAAGACCCCAAAATCGATTTTATAAACAGCTTAAGCTAGAAAACTAGATTTTTTTAGAACTAGATTAAAATGTTCATGTCTTCGAAGCTTTTTTCTGACGCTTGTCAAAAGAAATCGTTAGAATAGTGAGGGCAGGAAAAAGAGCGGCTATTTGAAAAAAAAAAGCCGAGCCGTGGTTAGCTAGGAAAAGACCAATGAGAGAGCGTCATTAGTGTACAATCTTTAAGCTGTACAGGAATTCTTTCTGTCGGCATAGGGCCGGATTGGAAGTTTTGATGAAAGTAGATACTGTAGATGGAAAGAGAAGCAGATAGAAGGAAAGAAAAGCGGCCTTGGGCAAGAATGAAAAAAGGAGCGGATAGATGGAAACAGAAGCGGCTTTGGGCAAGAATAGAGAATCTACAGTCATCATAATGTTGAGCACAGACTGGATTTTGTAAAACATGAAGTCCAATTGCTGAATCAGAAGCAAGAGACTGGGTATTGGTCTGGGTGGAAGATTTGCATCGACGGGCAGGAAGTAAGAGTTTTTGGGAAGAAGAGAAAGAGCGGATAAATTTGGAAATGTGCTGTTTAATTTTGTCCTGCAGCCTTTGGGAGAAACAGCCTACGAACCGACTATCGCAGTAGCATGCGAATTAATACACCACGTTGCTTTTCTATAAAGCAGGCCGGACATCCTTGTTTGGAGCGGAAAGAAGCTCGTTGGAAGAGTTAACAACGCGTGTTTCCACAGCGGAAAAGCGCTGTTTGACAACAGATTTTACTTGCTTTTCAAATCGGGTAGAAACAGAACCGAGCCATGGGAGACGTAGTTAGACGAGGCATCTTTTCGGTCCAAATTTAAGCAGAGCATGAAACTGCTTCATCTTCTTATCCATTAACGACTTGATAACGTGCTTCGGGCATCCATTAGTCTGTAAAATGAACTTGATTTTGTTTGGTTCCGATGGCTTTCTTTCAGAAGAACTAATGGCCAGAGTCCGGTAAATTCAGATCAGGATTAACTTAGTTTTGCGTTTTTGTGGACTAAAGGAATTCCAGCGTAGATATTGACCGGTGAATGAAGGCTTCCGGTAGATAAAGTAAATGAACTTGAAGAGGGATTTTTCAACTAACACGTCCAGGAAAGGGAGAGTCAGGTTAGATTCTTTTTCAAAAGACTAACGAAGAGAAGAATGTAGAGAGTTGATGCAGATGTGTAAGAAATAATGGCACTCATCTTCGTTACAAAATACTAGAAAAGTGTCATCCAAATAGGAGTAATATATCTCCGGTTGAAAAGTGATCTGGAAAAGTTTAGATTCATAGTAGCCAACAAAAACATTGGCAAGGACTGATCCAAGGGATGATCTCATGGCAACTTCGCCGATGTGGTAATGCATGACGTCATCAAAACTAAACTCGACAGAAGACGTAGCATCTCCATAATTCAACAAAGATATGCTTTGGAAAAGGTGCAGGAGGGTGTTCCGAATTGTAGAGGGCTTCAGCACAGAATTGAATAGTCTCCGCTAGAGGGACATTAGTTTCGAAAACATCAATAGTGGATATAAGGCGTTTCGAAACCTCTTTAAATATTCAAGAGACAGTGGTTTTGGCATGATTCGGGGGTGCACCCCTTTGCAAACCCCCAAATAAATTCTCTAAAATCAATTTTTAACCGATTTAAGCAAAAAGCCTTTTTTGTATCCGTATAGACACTGAAGAGACAAATATTTTGACTTAGCTTAGGAGTGTCGCTCCACTCGAAAACAACATACTCCCAAAAATCAATTGTTTGAACAGCCGTTAAATTTAAAAGATGAACACTATTTTATTTTGTTTCGGTAGATATTTAGGATACAAGGCAGAAATTGTGATCAGAGTGCCGGCAGAAACAAATTGTTGTTATTAAGGCAATAACATAGATCTGGGACCAATACAATGCAGAGTATCTTATGTAAATAAATACTATGAACTAGACATTACACGATAGCTTTGTACCCATTTTGAATTTATGCTTGAGCAACGATATACAGTATGTATTTATAGTACTGATGGTGGCAGCTTTAACAGACAAATTGTTGTTAATCACTTAAGATGTTGGTTTAGCATGTAATTTGATATTATAGAATTTTCACTACGTCATTAAGAGTTTTCTATTTGTTCAACCTACATTTGGGTCGCAATCCATGCATTGAGAAACGCTGGCTCAACCTAACAGGTTATATTTTTTTAGAATCAGAAATGATGACGTTGATTTTTTTGACATTGTTTGGGATTTCTACTATTCTGGATGTTCCATAATTATTTATTTTTCAATAATTGCTGATTTTACAGTAGACGAAATGTACTTTTGAGCGTTACAGCATTAGCTACGCATCGGTCGTTCAGTGGGTTTGCTGGAAAACTCCCTTCTAGTTTAATAGTTATTTTTCCTGAGTAGGTCTAGACTTATCCGCTAAATTTAATTAAAATGATACTAACAGTTGAAAATGTTTCTTACCAATATTTAATTTTTCTTTTCTTTTCATTCAGCTTACCTCCGAAGATGAAGTGATGCAACAAATATATTCTCTAAAAAATAAACATTTGTATGGCCCTGATGAGATTTCAGCAAAATTTTTTCGTCTTAGTGCTGATGTTCTGGCTACCCCACTTAAAATGCTGTTTAATTACACGTTAAAATTTAGCATATTTCTGAATTGCTTTAAAACTACTTAAATAATCCCGATTTACAAACAGGGAGATAAAATGGAAACAGGCAATTATCGTCCTATATTTATTCTTTTCAGGTTTTGAAAAATTTTAGAAAAATTAATTTTAATAGAACCCAACCATTTTCAAAAACACATTCCATCATCTTACCAAAACAATAGGGTTTTAGACCTGCTTATTCTACCGCACATGCAATGATTGACATTTTAACGTCAACCCTGAATAACACTAATGTCAATAAAAACGCAGCTTTACTACTGTTAAACCTGAAGAAAGCTTTTGATACTGTGAATCATGACATAGGCCTACTGTTAAATAAAATGAATCACATGTGGTATCGGAGGAATTGCTAACAAGTTATTTGCTTCTTTCATAGCAAACAGAAAACAATACGTCTTTTTGAATCATACACAATCTATAACAGAGATGTCAAGGTGGTGCTCCTCAATGTTAGTTCCTGGTCCTCTGCTCTTTACACTACGCATCAACGACATCAATAGTTCCACTAATTGTATTCCTATAGGCTGTATCCTGATTACACATGTCTTTTTTCACAAAATGATAGCATTTCGGAGCATAACGGTCGGAGTTTCTGCTTAATCTAAGAACAAAAAATTCTACTGATGATGCTTCAAGTTAAAGCGAAACACGTCTAATAAATTGTTATGCTTGATTCTATATTGACAATCGCTTTTGTTCTTGATAGCATTTCCATTATCCTAAAATACATGATAAAGGAAGAAATCAATGCTGGGAGCAAATGGATGATAGCCAATAAATTAACTTTAAACATGTTTAAGTCTAATGTTGTTGTTAGAAACTCAAAGGAAAACAAAAATGACAAGTCGTCTGAGAACTCTGGTGTAAAAACCCGAGATCTTGATAGTGAAAAAATGCTAAATATTTTGGCCTTGCTTTTGACCAATCTTCTTCTTTTGATTGTCGTGTCAAAAACTTGATAAAAAGATTATTGCAATTAGTTAGAATTTTAGCAAATGTAAAGCTGTTTTTAAACACTATAAGGCTTTCTTAAACCTGTATTATGCTATTTTCCACTCGTATCTGCAATATGGTTTAATTATTTTGAGCTCAACTTTCAAAACTTATTTTAAAAAAATAAGTACTTAAAACTGTCAAAATTGTTGAAAGGGTAAATTTTATAATCGAGCGACACAATTTTATGCAAAATTGCGTATCCTTCAGTTAGTTGACATGGTCTTTTTTGAACAAGCATTACTTGCATTTAAATTAAAACTGAAAATGCTTCCAGATCAATTTAATAACTACCTTCCTGAAGTGAGTTAGATCTACGAAAAGTTTACAAAAGCATTTTATCAAAACTAGTATTTTATTCCTCTTTTGAATACGTCAAAAGCTTGATGATTTATAAAATATTAAGGTCCTCTTGTTTGGAATGCTTTGGATGCCGATTTGAAAACATGGAATAATACATTACAATCTTTCAAAGCAAAGCTAAAACACTCACTCTTGCAAAAATATGATCAAGAAACATAAAGTTACATTTTTTATTTACTAATTTTTTTTTTTTTTTAATTGTTTATTTTAACAATATGAGACTCCTGATCCTTCCCTTCTCCCTCCTTCTTCCCTTCCCCCTTTCTGCTGCTATTGTTTGCTTGTGTCTTTCAAAAAATTGGATATTACTGAACAAAATCTTCAACTAAAGATTTAATAGTGATAGGTGACTGCAGACACGAAGACGAAATCACTAACTTTGCAGTCTTTTTGTGTCTGTCTCGTTATAAGTTTTTAACTTGGATTACTTTATGCTGAATGTGCTTAATGTATTTCTATTTAGCATTACTTTAAACTGTTTATCTGTAACAGGTAACAAAAAAAACTTCAGTTCATTCTAACCCCGGGACCTACTAGATGCCTAAGTCGGTTTAAAACCATGTATGCAAACTTGATGTTGCCATGTTGCCACAACCGAATTTTTGTCCCGTAAAATCAAAATCTATCTCGTTAAAGCTGTTTAGCGTCAAACAGTGAAAAAACGGGAAAAAAAATCCCGGGTAATCAATTATTTTTCGTATTTTATATTTCGTGTTAAAATTCAAAAATTAGGGTGCAGTGCACCTTTAATTTGCGCTGAAGCAGAAAGTTTATCATAGGCTATGCTGATCTATTTGTCGGAAAGTACAGCATTATGGTAATCAACTTTATCCAAAGCTACACGTTCCTCAATATGCACAAAAGTGCTGAGTATGGAGCGCCGTTTGTGTACCCTAATTTATGCAATGTTTGTTTTGCATATTTAATTAAATAGTCATTTCAATTAAATGTACAACAATAAATACACGAACAAAAACACGTGCAAAAATAAAGATACAAAAATTTTTGAACATTTATTACACCATAATTTGCGCAAAGTTTTTTTTGCATATTTAAGTAAATAGTCATTTTAATTAAATATACAAAAATATGTGCCGCAAAATAAACTGTTGCAAAAATAAATAACCAAAAAGTTTGACGTCCTTCGTGGTCGACTCCTGGGAAATCATTACGGCTGTCCAGCTGGCGAATAACTTTGTTAGAGAAGCTGAGGGCTGCCGATGGGAGCTAAAAGCTCGAAACAGCGCTGTCCAGCTTTGTGCAAAAATAGATAGACAAAAAATTGTTACACAAAAATTTTTTGCGCAAAAGTTTTTGACACAAAAACTGTTGTTGCAAAAAGAAATTCACAAAAAGTGTTGTGGTTTTATTTTTACAACATTAATTTTTGCATTAAAGTTTTTTGCATTACCATTGTTTGTGTCACAAATATTTGTGCATTTATTTTTGATAGCAAAGAAACAACACACGCCGAAATAAATGTGCAAAATTTTGTGACGCAAAAAATGTTGATGCAAAATTCCTTGTCGCAAAAAACCGCGTGCAAAAATAAATCGTCAAAAATATTTGACTATTTAGCTCAGGCCTATAATGATAATAGGTTGGAATTATGCGGGCGGGAAGGTACAAGTGATTGAACCTTCATTTTCTAGCCCAACGAGTGGTATCATAAGCGGGCTAGTATCTTACTATAGGCTGCCGTACATCCCAAAGCTTTCGTCTTGAACTTCCAGTTTTATACCGTGCTGGTACCTTCCCGCCAGCATAATTCCAACCCTTTATCATTATGGACACGAACTAAATAGTCAAATATTTTTGACGATTTATTTTTGCTCGCGTTTTTTTGCGACAAGGAATTTTGCATAAACATTTTTTGGGTCTCAAAATTTTGCACATTTATTTCGGCGCGTGTTGTTTCTTTGCTATCAAAAATAAATGCACAAATATTTGTGACACAAACAATTGTAATGCAAAAAACTTTAATGCAAAAATTAATGTTGCAAAAATAAAACCACAACACTTTTTGTGGATTTATTTTTGCGACAACAATTTTTGTGTCGAAAACTTTTGCGCAAAAAAATTTTGTGTAACAATTTTTTGTCTATTTATTTTTGAAACAGTTTATTTTGCGGCACATATTTTTATATATTTAATTAAAATGACTATTTAATTAATTGTGCAAAAAAACGTTGCGCAAATTATGGTGTAATAAATGTTCAAAAATTTTTGCAAATTTATTTTCGCACGTGTTTTTTACTTTTGCACGTTTGTATATTTATTTTTGTACATTTAATTGAAATGACTATTTAATTAAATATGCAAAAAACATTGCACAAATTAGGGTACACAAACGGCGCCCCATAGCTGAGATAAAAAGTACCGATACGGTAACTTAAGTGTTTTATTATGCAATCATTATAAACGACCTTCCACGTTTCCTCAATGGCTGTTCGTGTGGCGTAGCGAAATTGATCATGATCGTTACAGAGCAATGCTGCAGCCTCAACATCCATTGATTTATCCGAATAAACCAAATTCGAAACGCTTCAAGTTGTGTTTGTGTTTATTTTTTTACTGATGTGTCATGCAACATTGCTTCATATCTACTTCGTTTGAGTGATTCAGATTGCTAAGGATGGTTTTCTATCTTTTTTTATCTGTGGCCACGCAAGCCCGTGTTAGTTTGTTTTTACCAAATTTCGACGTCGTTAGAACAAAAGAGGCAGACATGAAACCCGTGTATATTGCGTGTTTTGGGAGTGGCGATATAGTTTTTACACAGTTTTTAAGTCGAGTTTTCACGGTTTAACTGTTTAACAGTTGTAACGGATTTTAACCGATTTAACAGATGTACCAGACTGACCAGATTTAACAAAATTAACAGATTTAATTGGTAACAAAATTATTGGTGTGCAAATTAACATTAAGATACAAGAGTCAGATTAGCGCAACAATTATTCCTCCTGCATATCCCCTCAAGTTCTTGACTGCCTCCATTTCCCTAATTTGTACCAGATGTGTGCATGACTATTCACTGGGCATTGTGTAAGTCAGCAACAATATTATAGTATTAGCTTCGTAATGCTACCAATACGTACTACGTAGTACGCATATCGCAATTTTTGACTACAGAATGCCTTTTTTATCTTTTGCTAATTTTAAAATGCAAAAATGCCTTTCTAAAAACTGCACGTAGTTAAAGCACAATGATTATTTATTTAATTAAACGTGTTTAGGCAACTTCGGTACCGGTTGCATAAAGATCAAGTGGCATCTACAATATGTTTACAATCAAATTTTTTAAGAAGTTAAAAAGAAGTAAGGCTTTAAGTTTTACAAAAATTGAAGAACAACCAGCCTCAACCCAAATATAATATTGTAATTGTAATTAGACCTTTATATTTAACAAGTTGTCTCGGCCAGGAGTTGGAGAAGGAACCTTTACAGTAGCTTTTGAGTCACACTGACTCTGGCCCGCCCCAAAGTTGTAAGTCAGGCAGAGTCTTTCGGGTCGAGTTCGGGTGATTTACAATAGTTCAGATTTAATTCGGGCCTGAAACGTGCCTAGTGTTTTAGGTAACGGTAAATATAAAAAAACAATAAAACTAATTTTGAAAATAACGGACGCGTTGCGTTCATCGGGATATTTATTCATAACCAGTTCATACAATCGATGAATTTATTTATTGATTTGACGTTTCGCCTCCCAAACCAGGAGGTTTCTTCAGAAACTGGTTGGCAGCGCTGCCGTTGCAGTTACAAAAAGATAAATGAGAAAAAAAATAACAGCAGAAGATAGGTAACACTAAAAGCAAATGAACATCACAATACTTGTATTATTATTCCCAAAAACATTAAAACGATGAAACAAAACTCATTGTAAAATACTGAAAATTGTGCAACTAACAGCGTGAAAAAAGGAACACGGTAAGAAAAATGCGTAATATACAGTATTAAAAAAATTAATAACCATACTGTAACTACTCCACTAACAGTTTGAAAAAGTATGAAAATGGTGTATTGCGAAAAACATGAAGTAGAAAGGATTTTTAGCTTCACAGAGCTTTGTACACGTACGGAATAATTAACGCATCATTGCGAATTAAAACATTCAATTCCAAAGATTTTTGATTTATCAAATAACCTTCTGCTATCCGACGCTTGTACTAAGTGGTCCCCTCCATAATATTTCAGCATTATCCCAATCTATAAAGTGATGATTTTCTGGGACATGCTGACATCAGTGCATATTTTTTTGAGGTCAAAATTCTTCACAGCATCAATATGCTCACGTTTTCTAGTTTCTAAGCTTCGGTCTGTTTTACCGATGTAAAATCGCTTCGCAGTCGCGACAAGATATTTGATAAACAATGCCCGACTTTTCTTTGTCCACAAGACTTAATTACCTTCCCCAGTAGCGTACGCAGGATTTTCAAAAGGGGGGGAGGCCAGGAATTTGAGTATTATAAAGATCAGAATGAAAATTTTCCAGCCCAAAACCAAGTCCGTTTTCCTGCCCAAAATTAAGTGAGGACGGACCAAAAAAAAGGTCTTCACTCAAATTTAATCCGGTTTTTGGCCCAAATTTCGGTGAAGGCCAAAAAAAAAGGTCTTCGCCCTCCGCTTCTGTGCTCAAACCTTCTGCCCAAGTTACAAAGTGGGAGGCCATGACGCAATTTTGCATACTATTCTATGCTAATTATACTATCCTGGCGACCCAAAGGGGGGCGCATGGCCCAATGGCCCCCCTAAATACGCGCCTGACCTTCCCACCAGTGGTGTAAAAAGTAATTAAAAATTGCAATCAAGTAAAAGTTTCGTTACTGACGAAAAAACTACTTGAAGTAAATACAAAGAACTGACCAAAAAGGTACTAGAGAAAAAGTAAAAACGCAGTATTTTAAAACTACTCAAGTTTAAGTATTTCTAAAAGTATTCAAGCAAAATAAACAAGCTGTTCTATCGACGTATGACAGACTACTGGTCGACTACATTCACATTACTGCCACATAGCGCTTGGTCTTCTAATTCCTCTTTCTCTCAAGCAGTCATGAATTATTAACTAGAACGTGACATCGCAAGCGATATCCGGGGACTTCGCGGCATTATCGAACTTTATTACGGTAATAGTGATCTGGTTGATTTGAATGAATTTGTAAAAAAAGGTAGTCGTTTCTAGTCAGATCAATAATTGTTAACCTATTAAATTAGTTCTGCTTATTTCACTTCGAGGAAAAGTTACTGCTAGGTTTTTGTCTAATCCCTAATATAAACTCCGAACCCTAACTTTCCTCGCGTTAAACGCAACCTCAATGCTACTTTGCCACCAACCCCCACCACGAAAAATCTCTGCCTGCGCAAATAAATCTTTATTGCAGCAATAACAGGAACAAATCATAACATGGTAAAGTATCAAGAAACACATTCAAAACCAAGACAACCCAAGTTTAACACTTACAATTAAAAATAAAACAAAATTCTTTATTAAACGTGACGAAGAGGACAAACGCGTCGTTACTACGCCGACCATAACAGAATGATTTTACTTCAACCGCACCATGGTTACATTGTTACGTCCTAGCATAATACGCCAAATAATGAATATCTTTAGGCAGTACTTAAACAGAAAAATTTTGCTTGGGGGGACGCTTTTGCAGCCTTGACCAAACGCATTCGGAATGCGAAAGTACTTTAGTGGAAAGTATATCTTTCCGTCCCCGAAATCGAGTGAATACCAATAAAAAAAGGTCATCACCGCGATTTGGGATTAAATTTAGCCGGAGTTTCTGGGATTTATTCGTGCTGAAGGGCCCTTTTTTGTCTAATCAACCAGCGCTGAAATCTCGTTGGGGGGACGCCAAACCTCGATGGTGGGACGCTAACTCTCGATGGGGGAAAGCGTCCCCCGCGTCCCCCCTACAATTTAAATACTGCCTTTAGGGTACTTGGTGCTTCCGAACAGGCAGCAAACTGAATGTACAATTCCAACACATACACAGAAACATTGCACCACCTCAAGCCCAAACCAGACACCCCAAACTACGCAGAAGCCGTTGTAATCAAAACTGTGTGTATCATCCACTATTTAGCGCCTCACGCCGCCTGTTAACAATCACTGGCGTCGCTGAGGATAGTGACACCCGGGGCGGAATTTCGTGGTGTCGCCTTTTATAATGTATAGGAAGCAGCAAAACGTTATATTTTAAAGATAACGGTACTACTTCATTACAGTAGATAGCAGTTGTTATTTGCCCAGCTCAATAACTTCTCATTGGAAGATTATAAAACTTGAAAACGTAGTAGCACTCGTTTACAATAAGTCGTGTAACCAGATACTGCAATTGGGGAGCTGTGTTAGGGGGCCTGAGAGCTCCGCTCCTCGCACTCCAAAATTTTGTATGGTTTTGCAAATAACTTAATTTTAGGCCTATTTCGATAAAAATTAATAATTTTGAAATGCAGCATAGAAATCAGCAGTGCAAAAACATAAAATGGGCAATATTTTTTTTTTATGGCAATTTTGATGTTCGATTTTACCTTTGCGGGGAAACTTATAACTTTTAAATTTATAATTCCTATACCCTTCTTTTTACTCCAAGATATCTAAACTATTATCACTATGCTTTGGGGCAATAACTTAAACAAAAACGAGTTGGTTTCGCAAAATAGCTGTTAGAAATACTGGATATTTTTTCGGGCCCAGGTGTTGGTATAGTGACAACATTGGTACTTCTCAACTAAAGATGCATGCAATTTGAGATTTTTTTTATGTACAATTTGACGTTTCATTTTTTTAACAGTACTGCACTGCTATAAACGAATTTCATACCAGTACCATGGGTGAACCAGCGCTGTAATCTTGTTCTTTTATACTATGCACATAGAAAAAATATACAGTGGGTTACAAAGTTTACAATAAATGACAATAACGTTGACCTTGCTGCCTCTTTGAAGTGACACACCGGTACCAAAAGTAGTACCGCAGATAGTTACATTTTCAACAATTAGCACAAGCAGATAGCAGTGTTTTCCCAATTTTATGCGGACAAAATTTACATGGCTGATTTTCATGCTGCGGCATGAATTTGTGTGTTCTAATCTCGTAGCATTTTTTCAACATATTTTAAAGGGCTACAACTTAGTCCAACAAGCAATTGCAACTGCCTTTTAAAATCATTTCCGAAAAAAAATGCAGCTAAAAATTGTGTAATGCTCAATGCTAAACATGTAAAAATGCAAAAGATAGAAAGTTCACAGAACAATAAACACTGTATATTCTTTCCCTTCCAAGATGTCCGTAGGATGATATGCCTACGGCCAGTAAGGAGTCACGTAACTCTGAAGGAGAAATTTTTTTTAAAAACTACTTCGTGCCAGCACCAGATTTATCTTGGTAAAAAGTAATGGAAAAAATAGTCAATAAATAATGAAGCTCCTAAACTCTTAATAAGATCCTTTTACTTATTTTTTATGATACTGAACTTTCATACAAATTCAAAGATGCAATGGCTTCGTTGTTACACCACGGCTCCACAGGCCTTGCTGAGGGAGCTTTCAAGAAACTTTTACACCAATTAAGCCCGAAAGAATATTCAGTATACACAGTATTTACATTGTAGGGGGGACGGGGGGCACGTGTCTTCCCATCGAGATTTTAGCGCTGGTTTGTGGGAGGAAAAAGTTAGTGCTTTTTTTAGATCAATTGTTTTTGGCCGGAAAAACCGCTTAAATTTTTGATTTCGGCCAGAAAAGGCCCTCGGATTTCGGCGAAGACCTTTTTTTTTTTTTTTTTTTTTTTTTTTTTTTGGAGATCACCTAATTTTCACTGAAAAATCGCATCAATCAAGGTCAGTAACAATGAAAATTTGGGTCAAGTTCGTTAACGGAACAAACTCCAAAAAAATCCTGGCTACGTGCCTGTTGTTTACTAAGGTTCAGTCAACGCTGAAAAAGCGTCCCCCAATGCAAAACTTTACAATTTAAATACTGAGTATATATAACAGCTATGTAGGGAAACCAACTCGTTTTTTGTTTAAGTCATTGCCCCAAACAAGAGTAATAATAGTTGAGATATCTTGGAGCTAAAAGAAGTGTAGGAATTATAAATTTAAAAATGCCTAAGTTTTCCCGCAACGATAAAATCAAACATCAAAAAATAAATTGGAGACTCTATACTTCAAGAATAGCTGAGAAGCAGTTATGTGATAACCACATGGAGAGCTCATGGGACAGACTTCGACTTAACATATCAACTGACGATATGGCAAAAAAAAATCATGATAATAAAATAATCACTTTGCTGGTCCATCTGCACGAAAACGCCTTAATAGAGTCAATTCTGGGGGTTTCGCCATCATTTTGGCCCAATTTATCCCAGCCTTTACCAATTCCCTCTAAATCAAAACACCAACCCAGTTCCAGTCATCTACAACGCAGAAATGCTGGTTTTCAGTCGAAATAGCGATTGAAAACAAGTAAACTTCATAGCGTCAGTGTTTTTTGATGTTTGTGACATCATATCCAGCAACTTGTGGAAATCCCTTTTTTCTACTGTAAATAGCTTATTTCCTGTTGAAGATACACCATTTTTTATCTATTGAACACTGATAGCAAATCAGGTATTCTGCGTCGTTTGATGTAAATATCAAGGTTCCACGATGTATAGTTTTCGAGAAAACGCAGAAGTCGAAAACTGACGTAAAAAATGGAGTCTTAAACCCTCAAAATGACGTCATAATCAAAAATAATATCAAATTCGTAATCAGCAGCAAAAACTCCACCAGAAATTTGCTGAGCTGCTATGAAATTTAAAAGTGGTACAATTTTGAAACTTCCTAATATGTATATAATTCTTTTATGAAACCTGTTAGCACGCTTCAACAAGCGATCAAATTTTATTGCTTTCTTTGGCAATTTTTTAAACTTTGTACTAATCTGTGAGTTATATTTTAACTCTTAAAACACCCCCTCTTAAGCGACATAAGTGTTTACAATAACACAAAAATGCATTACAACAAGAAATCAAATAACAGCAACCCCCCCAACAAAAAAACAGACATAACAAAACTTTCCAAAACAAATTTAACCCTGAAAAATAATGTAATCTTTGTTTATGAATCCTTTTGCAATCTGTCACCATGCAATCTGCACCGAGGAACACCAACCGCACAGAACTTTCCATTGACGACACTGCAATGTAAATAATACTTTTTATAATGCAACCAAAATACATTTCACCATCCAAAGATCCACTAGAAACAATGTTCAGCATACGATACCAAAAATTACGTTTAAAACATGACATGACTGGAAGTTCAAATAATGTGTTGGAAAATTGCTTTTTTTTCAACTCAAAACATTGAAAAAAATCAAACAATGAAGCCTCAGAGCAGCCCCCAAACCAACCAAGCCACGGTGGGCTGAGCAAAACACTGCACCCACTTAACCATATCAGACAAAAAAAAAACTGACAAGATTTCCAAGTCCGTTGAATTATCCAAATCATTTTTCAATGATAATTTAATTGCAATGTTTTGACATTTACAGGTCAGATTTTTAATGTTTAGACGTTTAATTTGTTTCAGTTGCTAATTTTACAAAGGCATTTAAGAGTTTACCAGTGTAAAAAAAATGAACAAAATCTATGATAACATCACTTACTGTAACTAAACTACATTTCATAGGCGTAGCCAGGGGGGAGGGCCCAGGGGGCCCGAAACCCTCCCAATTGCAATGCCAATCATGATAAATCTGTGGCGAAAGAGAATAATCTTCCTTCAGTTGCATTAGTTGTTTTGATTCCAACCTGACTTCAGTCCGTGAAGACCTTTTTTTTTGGTCTTCACCTGATTTTCGGGACAAAATCGGCCCTTTGGTATGTGAAGATCTTTTTTGTTGTTTTATGGTTTTGATCTTCGCTTAAAGATTGTAACTTGGGCTCCCCCCAATCCTGAATTCGTCTCCAACTAAATTTCGGTCCCCCGCAATCAAAAATCCTAAATCGGACTGTGAAGACCTTTTTTTTGGTATTCACCTATGTGATTTGTGGTTTGCTCCCTCTCCCCAATCAAAAATCTTGGCTACGCCTATGCTACAATTTGATAGGAAAAGATTCAACACAAGCAACAGTTTTATTGGGCTATATTCTCAGATGCAACATGTATAAACAAATAAACATTACGAATATTGCAAAATCAAAACTTTCTTTATATACCTGCTTGATGACGAAGCATTTAAGAAGTTGTCGAGTCTCATCTCCACATCATTCACACACGAAAAAACTTCCTTACCAGGAATTCCTCTGCAGTAACAAGCCGTTGGCAACACTGTTAATGATTAAAGTTTGAAATGAGTTCTTAGAAATAAATCTTACTTCATTTTTAACAAGGACTGCACCCAGCATTCCAGCAACCTTGCACACAAAATTTCGCCTAAACTTTTTCAACAATGCAGAAACTTCATAGCACAATTAAAAATAATAAAAGTAATTCAAAATGTCACTACAGGTATGGCCAATGCCAATCTAGCAGTTCGGCAACCAGGAAACATATACAAGTCTAAAAGTTTTATTACCTCTAACATTAACTCTAAAGACTAAACCTAACCTTCCATCAAACGCAAATCCTAAATTCAGATTCAACACTGACCCTGAAAAAACTTAACAAAAAATGCCACCATTCCTCATCCTCATTTCATTACACTCAAACAAAACAAAAAAACTGCCTTTATTTGGTTGCATAGCCTGCCAATACATTTTCCAAATATGTGCAAATCGTCGATGCCCAATAAAAACGCTAGCCCACTCATGAAATTCAGCTTAATGACCACACTTAACCTCCATCCAATTGTGCAAGACCACAACCCACTTTATCCAATTCTTTTCTAGGTCAACTTCAACAACTCTCAACCGATACCTAAGATATACAAAAAAATTAATTTTTGAAGTTTCAAACGACCACATCTTCTCATCAAAAAACCCTGAAAATACCACATTAGCCAGAGAGAGCAACTTCGCAGCAATGTCAACAAAACCTAACACCAAAAGCGAACATCCCAAACAAACAGCCCTCCAGATTCACCTCTAAAACCAAATTTTATTCAAACAATAGCTTACTACCATCAACCAAACCTTTAAGATCCAGAAAAGTTAGTACATAACGCAATAACTAAATTACAAGCTTGTGGAACACCTGCCCAGCAGCTATATCAGTATTCTCTCGTACATTTTGGTGGGTCTGCATTATGCCGTACCAAATGTTGGTGACTTCCTTCAATTTCTTGGGAACTCTCGCGAAAGTTGTGGTTCAACCACCAAAAGTTTTTGATTAAAATTTTGTTTTACGCCTCCTCAAAATGCGTTTCTATTGCAACAGGACAAAAATTAAAATGGCCATAACTTCGCAACTGCTCATGCTAGATGCAAAATTTTTTTTTAAAGATACAGAATACCCAAGTTCCTATCTTTCCTCAATACATTATATTAGTCTAACTGCTCAATTTTTCAAGTAAAATCAAGAAAACAGATTTTTTTACTAATTATATTGAGTTTTCTATGATAGCCTATATCTCATTGCATAGAAGCGTTATGGAATTTGTGTAGATGGTAACTTTATATTAGCTATACTGTCATTGTAGGGTAATTGCTGTATTAGAACATGTTAATTGATTTTCACACTGCTCAGAGATAGGATACCTAGAACTATAAGTGTTGAAAAGTGCAAGATCACTACGACAGAATTTAATGTATCAACTAATTGATAATCACCGACTGTATTCTTGTTATTTTCACATCTTAATTCTTTGCGATACTTCTAAACAGGCAGAGTATTTTGGCTTTGGACATTAACATGCTTGTTATGCCAACGTTTAGCAATTACTAAATTGGTATAGTATAATATGCTCCAAAGCCAACATGCTATTGTTAGGCATCATGATACTATTTAGGAAAACAAACTAATTCTCTTTGCTGAAAAAATGTTCAAAATTTTAGTAAGATTTGGCTGCTTTCTGCCTACAAAGAAACAAAATAATGCAGCATGTTCTGCTGAGAAGTCTGCTTCCAAAGTGCAGGATTCATGGATAAAAATTGATTTTGGCTTGGCATCACATAATACAAACCATGCTTAACTAAAATCTTTGGAAAACCAGGCAAACTCAAGAGTCAAAACAAGTGTTTCTAGAAAGCTGTACACAAATATATTGTGCTGCATCTGCAATGTTTAAACTACAAGCAATGCGTATCAAGTAACCTGACATTAGTAGAAGACTTCCAATGCTTACAACAATAAAAGCCTAAAAAGACATCATCATGAAAAAGGGATGTGAAAACCGAAAAAATTTCTGAAGAGATTAGAAAAAAGGAATAAATGTTTAACAGCAAAAAGATCTAAAGCCAAAAGTATAAATACTAGAAATAAAACTAATATTGTTATCAGCACTTAAAACGATGAAGAAAACTTTGAATTGACATGTCCAAGTCAGCCAGCATCCAAGAGCAGAACGAAGAGCTTTAGCAGTATTAGTGGTTGCTAAGAGTGTAACAATTAACCCGTATCTTACCTCTATATGTTATGATGGTCAAATTGCGACAAAACTTCACGAAAATGCGTGAATTTAGTAGGATAAGAGACCAAAAAAAATTATGCTAAAAATTTTTATCGTTTACGAGATATGACTGTTCCCAAATGGGAACATTGGCGGTTTTCGGCACAAACTTTTGAAATCAATTTAAAGTACTGTTCATTTCGATACAAAACAATCAGAACAATCAACTTCATGGTACATTTCCAATCACATGGCAGTGTTTGATCTGTTCAAACACTTGCTGCATTTTGTTAAAAATAAGGTTCAACTGAAATTATTTGGGGGGGAGGGCAAAGTAAAATTATGGGGGGGAACTTTCCCCACCTGCTCCCCCTGGCTACGTCCCTAATTTGGTGGGGACCGTGGTGGGTGGTATCCAGTGCTCCTTCTAAGCTGTGGGCATGTGTGCGTGCACACAGCTTTCAGAGACAGCGCACACACATAAATTTGCTGCGCACAAACATATTGTTGAACATACACATTGTTGCACAAGGGTGTCGGCAGGAAATTTTTCAGGGGGGCCCCAATAAGAACAAGTCCAGTATTAACCACAAAAAATGGAAGAATTTTTGAAATTCGGGAGGTTTAAGAGAAGTTTGTGAAAATTCAGGGGGGCTATGGCCCTCCTTTGCCCCCCCCTGCTGATGCCCATGTTGTTGCACGTGGGTTGTTGCACAAGTATTACAAATATTAGTTATTTCAAGGAAAGTGTGCACACACACCAAAACTTCTGCACTCACAGATTACAAAAAATTAGAGGGAACATTGGGGGTACCCACAAACTAATACAAAATATTTGTCTGTTAGGTATCTGTGGATATAAAAAAAAAAGGCACCTTAGCTTAAGCCGTTCAAAAATTGATGTTTGGGCGGCCATGTGAAGGGTCTTTGGGAGGGTGGTAGCCCTAAACTATGTCAAAATATATGCCATACATCTACTAATATAAAATAACTAATGCCCAAGCTTAAGCTGTTCAAAAAATTGATTTTTTGGGGGAGTTTTCGCTGGAGCGGCCCAAAAAAATTTTGCAAGAATAAACTGCGTTTGCAGCTCAACAATTTTACACTAAAGTTAGATTTTAATGTTTTGTGATTGAGGAGAAAAAGAGTGCACAAGATTTAGGAAGAAAAAAAAAAAAAAAAAAGGAAAAAACCTCATCGCGGCCAAATTGGTTGAGATAAAAGGGTATTTTGAAACATATAACAATGTGAAATATTTTTTGCCGTACTTGAGCCGTTTTTGAATGAGACCGCTTTTTACGCCAAACTTTTGGAGCGGTTTTTGGATCCTAAAGCCTAAGTCAGATAATTTATTGCCTCGATATTTGGTACAAACGTACAACTCGTTAACTTCAAACTCCTGTCAAAAATTCATGCGGCTAGACCAAACCGTTCTTGAGCAATAAGCAAAAGTCTGAAACTTCGTACTCGTTACTTTGAAAATGCCGAGTAAAAACAAAAGAACACGCAACGCCAGCGTCGGTTGTTCCAATAATGGGCTTTCTAGTACAGCAAAATAAGTAATTCTTTTAGTTTACTCTTATTTAAACAATATGTACAGTAGCGTGACCAAACTACACTAAGTCATAATTCTGAAAATCTATAAAAAGCTGTCTATTCAGGATTGTTACTCTCTCTTCTCGTAATGCTATATACAGTATAACTTGCATGCTGTAAAACCGCCAATGTTCCCAAATGGGAACAAATACATTCAAAACTAATTTTTTAACAGTAACTTGAAAATAATTACAAAGAAAACGATTTTGTGAAGTCATGTCTTTATCAAATGTACAAAACATAGTCTTAGCATTTAAAACATTTCTCACCCTTAGTTCTATACCTCACCAAATTGTGTAACCTTAAATCTCCTGTTTTCACCACGTTTCAAAGTCCAATTTTTTTTTAATTTCAGCAGAATTGCCAAGCAAAACTATAGAAATTAATTTCTTAAATTCAAAAAACTATCCCACTTAGTTTTAAACCCTTATATAAGTTAGGAGTCACAGAAAATGAAATTTAAAACTATGTTCCCACATGGGAACATTGGTAAGAAACGGGTTAAAGAGTCCGAAATCGATTGCTGTTAAACTTACTTCTAGATAGAGCATTGAGACTTTTTTGTTTTACTGCATTGGAATTGTAAAATGCTTCAAGATATGCAATACATCATCAAGAGTGTTGAACATGAGTCAATTACCCTTTAATCCAATAAAACTTCAATCACATACGCGATAAGCTGACTTCATTTTCATCACAAAACAATACTAAAATCCTTAATAATTTTGGATTAATTGCAAGCTGTTAATCAAACTTATTCAAGATTTTCAGATATATCCCAATGCATAGGATGGATTAAAAGTTGTGCAATGTACACAAAAAAATATGTGGCGAGTGATGTAAAACACTCCAAAATCAACAGGGTAAGATATCTTTTTCTTTTCTTGGGCATAGAATCAAGTATCAATACATGTTCTTTTATAGAGTAATGAAACATTGTTTGCACTTATCAGTTCAATTAACTTATCAGGACTGCTTTAAATGCTTTGGTGCAGGACTTAGGGCCTACCCTGTATTTGTATGAAAAACAATCCAGTGCATGGTATCCACCAGGTGATTCCAAAATTTTTTGATTAAACCCTGATCGAGTATTAGTCAAAATCATACTTTAAGCACCATCCCTTTACTTTAAACGCAGTCTTTTCAGCAGCACCTGTTGCTTTTGATTAGCGTTTTCTTTTCTTTTTGAAGTTTTGCGTGCTAACTTTTAGAATTCATGAGAAGTTGAGCAAGTCTTTAACTGCAAACGATTTTGTACTGAGAAATGCAGTTCTGTCAAAATCATTTTCTTTTGTGGGCAGAGAACAACCAAATTTTTATTGACATTTCAACATTTTTCAAAGTTAACAGAAATAACATGTGAAAATAACAGAATGCACCAGTGATTGATAATAAGTTAAACATTAGATTTCTGTCACGATTTTACTGCTTTTCACACTTACAGTGCTAGCTATCTCATCAGAGAACACTTTAAGAACCAATCAATATTTGTTCTAATACAATAATTACTTTAATAACAGTATAGTCAATAAAAAGTTACTATACATTACCAGAAAAATTCCACAACTCCTCTATGCAATGAGATATATCATAGAAAATTCAATAAAATTAGTAAAAAACTGTTTTCTTGATTTTACTTGAAAAGTTGAGCAATTAGACTGATATAATATATTGAGAGCAGATTGGAACTTGGGTATTCTGCATCTTTAAAAAAAAATTTTTGCATCTAGCATGAGCGGTTCCGAATTTATGGCTTTTTTTTTCATTTTCGGCTGTGTTACCAAGGAAACGCATTTTGAGGAGGGATAAAACAAAAACTTAATCAAAAACTTTTGGTGGTAAATTGAATTCACTTAAAATAATTGAAAACTAAACACTACTACAGTCTTTGGCTCCATGTAAAATGTCCATCAAACACTTTGGAAACTGAGAAAACAGAGAACTAGTCCAAACTTTTCGACTAAATGAATTTGGGTTAACAGATTAACGTTATATTGAACCAGAATGAATAAAAAAAAAACTCAAAACAAAAGCCTAACAAAACAATGAAAAGTTACATAAAAAAAAAAGATTCTCATCACACACTTTAAATTGATTTTGTTATAAATGCCATTCCTCAGGAGCATAGAGAAAGATGACATATCTGGAAGCTGGCAACATACTATCAACTACTGCATAAGTAAAAGCATCAGCAGAAAAAGGCCAATTGTAGGAAATAGGAAAGCTTTATTTCACCAGAAATTTTCATCTAGTTTTTTATTAATTCTGACTCAAATGTAACCCAAATTCAAATGCTTACTCTAAAACTATTCCCAAATTGAACCCCAACCCCAACCCTAACTTAAAACCCTAATGCTAATCCCTAAAAAAGCAACTGAAAAAAGCTTGCATGAATATTTCTCATTCTCATGTCATTCTCTTTAACTTGAAAATTTGCAGTGAAAAAGTCATTACCTAGGTCATTACCACAACTGTCTTGCCTAAACCCTTACCGATATTTAATGCAAAAGTTATTTAATGAAACAAGATCATGGGCAACAGTTCTAACAACTCGACTAAATGTTTTAAACATGCATTGCAGGGTTGGGATCTGGGATTGCCATACCGGTACCACTACATACTTGTGGCCTACTAGCCAACTGTAGACCTGTTTAGGGCAATTTGGCAATAGGCCTATACATTATACCATACTGTATACCATTATACTCACTTGGTTGGTAACCTCCAACTATTTTCTCGATTTGTTTGTTTATTAGACAGCAGTTGCCAGTATCGAGTACCTAACACTATGAGTCATATTATTGCACGTAAGGAACAGCTTATGCTATTATCAACAGCATTATGCTAGCCTACCTTCTCCATCATTCCACTTCCAGTCAGCAGCATGGCCAAAGAGTAAAGCGATGTTTTTTTATGACGATCCTGCTCGCATGATCTGGGGTTGCAAAATACAACTTAGTACGGTAATATTTTGGCACTACTGGGAAAATGGACACTTTGAACAAAATTTCAAGTCATTGCAAAAACACTACCAATACATACGTAACAGCATTTTCACCAGGCATATTAGTCAACATCTTACAATCATATTCTTGGTTCTACAATCAATAACAGATAACATTAACATTACACCTAGGCTATCCTAGTACTAGTAGTAGGTATCATATGTGACAATACACCTACGTACATACCGGTAGGCTATATTACCAGTATTTTTAGCTTATAGCCTGATAACCAACTAAAAAGATTCATTTTTATTGACATTGTAATAGGCCACAAACTTTTCTAAGTCTGAAATACTTAAATACCGTACCGGTAGGTTATCCCATCTAAAAACCAACTTTATTGCGAATATTGCAGTATATAAAAAAGCAGTGGGGTCATTCCATTATAAGACAGTCAAAATTTTCAAATTTTGTAACCCACCCTCTCAGATTTTTTTCATACTTAGATATATGAAAGCCATTAAAAAATAATTAAGGTTACAAAAAACGGCATCAAAATTCATCAAGCGGTTTTCGAGTTATGATGGTTTCAATATTACCACTTGAGGGCACTGTTCGGCAGTCCCAAATTTTTTAATTTACGTAAAAATCTTTATCCTTATGCTATCGAAACAAGCAAAATATCAATTCTGATAGATTTTGAGGTGAGGAATTCAAAAATGAAGTTAGTTTTTGGAAAATTGCAAAGGTAAGTGGTCAAAACGTAGATTGAAAATTTTTTGAGTGCCCGATTTCATTTCCGATTATCTCAGAAGGGCAAAAAAATTTTTGAATCCAATCATTGCCAAAATCTCAAGAATAGATCACTGTTTGACATATTTAAGTTTGGTTAATGTTATTTGTTTCATATTTCTGTAATTGGTTTTGAAACATAGCTAAAAACTAATGTTGATTTTTTTGTGATTTTCTGAATTTTTTGGAACACATGTATTGAATAGTATCTTGTAAAATAATAATAGTTGCAAAAAATGAAATAATCACTTTGTATACGCTTAGTAAATCTGGTGATCAGCAAAAATTTTGATTTTAACCCTTAAATTGTTGGTGGTTAGTATAGGTCTAGCTAGGCTAATACAGTTTTGCTTCAAGTTATTTCCCAAGTGAAAATTAGTCAAATGACAGACATTGACTATTACGGGTATGGAGAGAGCTAGATTTCTGCCATCCTTTTTCAATTGCTTACCTCTGGGAGCACTCTTGTAAAGTTTTAACCTCTAAAATGGGTGGATTACCATAAATTGGAGTGTTTGGCACAAATTCTCAAATGGTTGGGTATGTTCTCAAGTAAATGGGTATGACACAAGATTTTCTCCCTTTACGTAATGGCACTTTCTGCTGGGGTGATAATTAAATGGGATTCTTTATCAATTAGTTGCAAATAGTCAACTTGCCCTTTTGATACATACTTTACAGTTCAGATTTCATTTGAACAGTTAGCATGAAACAAGGTAAACCCATCAGTTGCTGTTGAGTGGCAGGAAACCTGGAATGACTTCCTTATATGTGACAAGTTAAACAGATAAATCATATAAAAATAGTGTAATGTGCATGTTAAGTACTGCAGACTACAATAAAACCTTGATATTTATCTAACAGAAACTACAATTGGTTTGCTAGCAAATAAGCAACTTTGAACAAGATTATTTAAAAACGCAAATTACCGGTACCGCTTTTGCTACAGTACAATAAAATAAATGCAAGTAACGTAAGCTCACGCTTGGGTTATTTTAGTGAAATCGTTGCACTTAACACTTTAATCGCACACACATTATTAATTGCAATTAACATTTCTTAATCGAACGCAAGTTCGTTCGAAGCTCAAACACGGTTTGCGATTCTTTTGGAGCAAAATGTTTCGTTCTCTTTTAGCAAAAAATTTTACCACGCTTGTCGCGCTAATCGCTCTTTCGGGTATCACAATTCACAAGTATTACCCTGAGCTGTAAGAAAGCAAGGTCAAAAATTTTGTTTTAGTTTTTTTATAGATCTTTAGTTTTTTTATGTTTCACACAAAAAAGTCCATAGTTTTAGCCGGTGCAGTTTGCGAGATATTCGCGATTGAAAAATGCATTTGTAGCTAACGGCAACGTAAATTATTGTTAACGTAACGATTGAAATAATTACAATCCTTAAATCAATTTTTGTAAATTCAATGATTGAAAAAAAACATGGATTGCAATTGAATTGATGACCTCTGCGATATTTGTTATGTAAGAAAACTGAGATGCAATGCAGAATAGAACAATAGATGTGATTTTTTTACGATAAATTAAAAGTTTTTCAATGCGATAAACTCGTCACTAGCTTCCGATGATAGATTTTTTTGGTTAAGTAGGTTTGTTATCTCAAACAACATAAAGTGAAGCTCAGCCAGCGCAAGACTTTAGTTTAAACACGCATTGTGATTGTGACGTAACCAATACTAAACCATTCTCAAACTTTTACCTAAAATGTGACTTTTGACAAAACAGAAAACAAACAACAGAACTAATGACAAAAATCGGAAGATAATTTTGTTTAATTTTTATAATGGATAATGGATGTTGAGTTTTTGTTTGTTTTGATGAGATATTTCTGGAAAGAAAAGCATGCAATGCGATTGCCATCTCACAATAAAAGGTATCTATTACCTCAATCTGATGTAAAAATCGCACACAAGAACTGGATTTTTTCGAAATACGATATTATGCAAATTTGGTAGTGCGCACTTTTTCGAAACTAAACAACATAAAAATGCACTCTGGCATTTTGGTTCGGACAAGTTGAGATCTCCTTGGGCAAGTAAATATTTATGATAACTTGCCCGACAGGCAAGTTGCTAAAAAAGTTAATTTTGACCACTGCTGTATATATACCACAAAGTGTATTTAGTGCTAAGTACGAAATGAAATTAGATAAGTGGAATTCAAAAGACTTACAATTAGCAGTAAATACACTTTGGAGTATACCCAGTATATGCAACATATTACTAGCAAACCAATTGTAGTTTCTGTTAGATAAATATCAAGGTTTTATTGTAGTCTGCAGTACTTAACATGCACATTACACTATTTTTATATGATTTATCTGTTTAACTTGTCACATATAAGGAAGTCATTCCAGGTTTCCTGCCACTCAACAGCAACTGATGGGTTTACCTTGTTTCATGCTAACTGTTCAAATGAAATCTGAACTGTAAAGTATGTATCAAAAGGGCAAGTTGACTATTTGCAACTAATTGATAAAGAATCCCATTTAATTATCACCCCAGCAGAAAGTGCCATTACGTAAAGGGAGAAAATCTTGTGTCATACCCATTTACTTGAGAACATACCCAACCATTTGAGAATTTGTGCCAAACACTCCAATTTATGGTAATCCACCCATTTTAGAGGTTAAAACTTTACAAGAGTGCTCCCAGAGGTAAGCAATTGAAAAAGGATGGCAGAAATCTAGCTCTCTCCATACCCGTAATAGTCAATGTCTGTCATTTGACTAATTTTCACTTGGGAAATAACTTGAAGCAAAACTGTATTAGCCTAGCTAGACCTATACTAACCACCAACAATTTAAGGGTTAAAATCAAAATTTTTGCTGATCACCAGATTTACTAAGCGTATACAAAGTGATTATTTCATTTTTTGCAACTATTATTATTTTACAAGATACTATTCAATACATGTGTTCCAAAAAATTCAGAAAATCACAAAAAAATCAACATTAGTTTTTAGCTATGTTTCAAAACCAATTACAGAAATATGAAACAAATAACATTAACCAAACTTAAATATGTCAAACAGTGATCTATTCTTGAGATTTTGGCAATGATTGGATTCAAAAATTTTTTTGCCCTTCTGAGATAATCGGAAATGAAATCGGGCACTCAAAAAATTTTCAATCTACGTTTTGACCACTTACCTTTGCAATTTTCCAAAAACTAACTTCATTTTTGAATTCCTCACCTCAAAATCTATCAGAATTGATATTTTGCTTGTTTCGATAGCATAAGGATAAAGATTTTTACGTAAATTAAAAAATTTGGGACTGCCGAACAGTGCCTTCAAGTGGTAATATTGAAACCATCATAACTCGAAAACCGCTTGATGAATTTTGATGCCGTTTTTTGTAACCTTAATTATTTTTTAATGGCTTTCATATATCTAAGTATGAAAAAAATCTGAGAGGGTGGGTTACACGCTATGACTGTCTTATAATAGAATGACCCAGTGGCTATTTTGCCTCTAGAGGCAAAATAGCCCCATGTTATTTTGCCATTTGGAGGCAAAATAGTCCTACTGGCTATTTTTTTTAACGGTTATTTTTTTCGAAGTGACTTGGCGCACGGAACGGGCGCCAAGACCCAGTACCTCGCGCACGCAACATGCGCGAGGTACTAGGTCTTCGCGCACGGAACCAATCAGAATTCACCGTTAATCGATCAGCTGTTAAGCACGCAAGGCTCGCCAGGTAACTCGCTCACATTATTATCGTAAGAAGTTTAGCAATATTTGTGAGAACTGAGAAGCTGACAATTATTACAAGAAGATTAGCAAACAAGATAGTTATTTTATGAAAACATCTTTAGTTAGTGTTCACAATAAACTTTTAAAATAAATTTGAATTCAAAAAATATATATTTTTTTTGTTGGGAGATGACAAGTCGTGATTTTGAAAAAGATTGTTACTGATAAAGGAAAAGGCTTGGCACACGTTCCGTTCGCGCAAACATTTCGTAATAAAGCCTAAAAAAAATAACCCAAGGCCTTAACCGTAATTCTACTCTAACATACATACATGAAATTATTTTCTCAATGGTAAATATAACGCCTCAGGTAGAGACAAAACTATTCGCAACAACACTCTGATAACACGGTATTACCACTAACCCAGGAAACACCGAAAAGCTCTGAAGTTATCCAGACAAGGTGCTTCCTAATAACGCCGAGTAATTTAAGAAAAAAAAAGGTGAAAGCAAGTTTTGAGAAAAGAAAATAATAAAAAAGAGACAAAAAGGAGAGGAAAAAAAATTAGCAAAAAAAAGATAATGATAATAAGCATTAAAATATAAAGAGGCAAGATGCTTCAGTGCATGAGAAGCTTATTAGGAAAAAATGAAAGAACAAAAAATACACCGGGATCGAACACTAATAAAAGTAGTGCTTTATTGCTTTTGGCAATAGGGAGAAATAGTGCGCTCTTGACTCTAGCCAACCGAGCATCAGCTGTGCAAAGCGTAGCCTAGGGGGTGCTTTAGCACCCCCTGGATTGGGCTGTCGATAAAAATGTAGAATAAGAAAAATAGCACATTTTTGGTACTTCTGAGACTGACTTTTACTCGGGAATGAAATCAAAATGATTTAAAGCATCTTTTGAAATGTTGATTTTGGGAGGTAAATTTGTTAAAATAATACTCACAAAGCAGTAAAAACTTTGAAAAAAGGCCAGCAACAATCAATCAAATTTGATCCCTAAAAATGAACGTAAGTTTTATCAAAAATATGTAATTTCAGAAATAGAAGGGTGGCTATTCAGTAGACTTATTAATTAATTAATTACGGTGCGATCACTTCTCTCAAAGTTCGTTCCATTAATTTACCCTTTACCAATTATCTTTCTCTATGTAATATAGACGAAATAGATTACTCCCAGTGATAATTTACCAGTTTGTAAATAAGTGAGCTGAAATTTTACCATTAGCCACCTCCCACATATCCCATTTATACAATCTGTTTAATCATGTTTTTGCTCTGCTATTTTCTATGCCAGGTTTTTAAAATAATAATTTTGATCAAAAATAGGTCTTGAGTAAATTTTGTTGGCAAAAAAATACAAAATTTTTGTGCGCTGGAGGCTACGCCCCAGACCCCCATTACAGATTTCTAGCTACAGGTCTGCCATCGTCCAAAGAGTCATAGTCGGTCCGGTCTTTGATAAACATCGCAGGAATTGTACGGGTTCGCTACTCGACCACATATTTGCTGATACTCACTCGAACAATGATACTACCTTTCAAAACGGATATCATGCTGTAAAAGCATACCGGTAGGCCTACTCGCCAATGTTGTAACATATAAGGTTTTTGTCCTAATCGATTGCAGTATTTTGCTACAAAAAACGTGGGTTGTTAGTAAGTTTTGGTAAAGTTTAAGAAATGACATTGGTTTAAATAGGTTCAAAAAAAAAAAAAAAATATGCCATTGAAAACTAAAATTTGCGACGCACGTAAAGAGGCTCATTTCGTCAATATTTGTCCTACTATCCAATCTCAATCAAACGACACTGGAGCGTTAGTGTGCACTGTAATCCTTCATTTCTTTCTGCACTGGTCAGTGGTCACAAAGCCACGCTTTTTCTCTTGCAAAATTCTGCAATACTTTCTATACTGCGAATCACTGTCGGTTTTCTGCCACAAAACAAATTTATAAAATAAACAAGCGTCACTTAATTTCGTTGATCCAGAACAGAGTTGAAAGTCGGGTCGGGCTTAAATTCGCATAATGTCGGGCTAAATGTACGTAGGCCTATTTGACTTAATTCAAATAACTTTGCAACACTGAGAAGCGAATTCGTAAGCACCAATACGATTATTATTGCATAATTACTTTTATTGCGTCACAATTTTTCAGCAGAGGGTAGTTTCATTTCGGACTTCACTAGTATTGTACATACATTTTGCTCACCAAGTTGCCTTGGCCAGCAGACAGGGAAGGAACCTTTCGGTTTTCGAGTCTAACTGCCACCTGTTTACCGCACACGATGGAGGCCGCTTCACACTACCCCTGTAATTGCTGAACGTCAAGCAAGGAAGCTGTGAATACCAATCTTTATAGTCTTAGGTTCGACCCGATCGGGAATCAAACCCAAGTCTACCGTTTCAGTAGCAGACGCTCTATCAACTCGACCCGAGCAAATCGTACCATTTTAAGATCTAATCTAATTGACAGGACTGAACATTCTTGAATTTCCTATTTGTAGCTTTGTTGCAGGCAAAAACCGCAAGTGACGTTACTACCACATAGAAAACAAAATTAATTCTGAAATCCACCATCATTGAGTCAATTATATTTCTGGCTTAGCAGAGAGAAAGTAATTAATCACACTCAATGAAAAAACGTTTTAAACCAAAATATAGACAAAGTGACTTACCAAAACGATAGATCGACATTAATGTATGAACACTGCACATGGCAAAACAAACAGCCGGTAAACAAAACTGCAAAGGCGTAGCAGAAGGAGGGCGGCGGTTGCGATCACCCCCTCAAGCCCACTTAAACTAGCCAATTATGTATTATAATGCGCAGTTAGCAGTGAAAAAATGCCTTATTTGGCCTCATCATTTATCAAGAGAGTAAAAATAGCTAAAATTAAAATAAAATCATTAATTTTTTTTCTCATTTCGGGGCTGCGGTTACGAAGATATTCAACAAATACATGGAGATATCCCCCTAAAAAGTTTTGGAAACCCTGAGTTTGTTCTTCGAGACTGAATTTTCAGAAAAAACAGGAGTTTACCTAAATTAGATTGTTTATGAGATGTTATACTGGAAGGGTAAATACTATTCAGTCTCTCTTTTACCCTGAAAGTTCAGGCTGATAGAACAGATTCTGGGTTTCCAAAAAACTACGGAAAATACATATTTGTATTTGCTGAATATATTTGCAACCGAAGCCCCAAAATGAGAATAAGCCAAAGGCTTTACTGAGAGAAAACCAATGAGTAAGAGCCTAAGGGGGTATGCAATATACTACGCAAATCTTAATTGAGCAAACGTAGGTACGTAATTAGTAATATACTTGGGTACGTAATTAGTAATATACTCCACTGTGAATCTTATGTAAGGGCGTTTAGCTAGATATACTTGATCAATGAGGACTAACTAGAGATTTGGCGACGAGCCCCAAGCCGCTGCAGGTTAAAAACAAATTGTAAAAAAAATCTTGCGCGAAGAAACTATTACTTTGCCATACATTGCATCACTCGTTAATTAATTTTTATCAACAAATGTTTAGTTTTAAGATCTACATGCTTAGCGTAAATATGTTCCGGCGGTGCTGCCTTTCTTCGATTTTGCTTAAAAAATCAATTTCATGTTTAAACTAGTAAGAATTGGGTAATGGATACGCGATTGTAAACAAATATGAGAAAACAGCAAGCAAAACATTTTTAAGACTTTGAAGAAATACGCTAAAACAGCAGATGTAATGTTACAATACGAATCGTATCGAAAACCAGACAGGAAGGCGCATTTAGTACCAAAAACGTCAAACTAGCAAGGAAGCGGCACAACACAGTTGCGTGAGAAATATTGAATTCTGCATAAATGTTCATATCCTATAACATTGGTCTAAGGAAATACACGCTGAGGCAGGTTGGATAGCTTGGGTACGAAGGCGGAACTAACGTTCTCATAACGTGGGAGCAAGACATCGGAGATGAGCGCAAGGCAAAGCGAAAGTGAATCTCTGAGAGACTATATCGTCTTAGAGTGGTGTGTGTGCTGGCATCCGGTCAAAATATTCATCGAAGGTCGAAACTGCAATACAAGAATTAAGATCTGGTAGCATTTCAATGCCAAACACAATAATTCATCGATCATTTCACACAACAACATTCATGAAAAAAAGCACACAAGGAGGTTAGAGCATAGTTATTTAGTCGATTTTCAGGCATTATGATTTCGAGGACATCCTCTCCTCCGGTAAGACATCCCAATAGCACACTAGTATTTTAATGTGAGGGCTGTCAAAATTGCAGACCAAATCAGACTGAGTAAAAACAGTACTAAAATCAGACGGATAATAGCGGTGACGTAATGCTACACAAAGAATTCAGAAAAACATGTTGTAATGCCGAATGCGTGCTCACTGCTCATTGCGCACTGAACACGGTTTCACGGTAAGGGTCCTGGGAAAGTGTTCATTTAGGAGGGGATCAATCCCCAGCAGACTGAAAGCCAAAACGTTTCAACTTATTTTGCATTTATTGTTTTATTCAAGCATTTATCACTGTTAATTAGAGTTACATTAACATGCACAGCGAAAATTCAAACATCACACTGAGTACACTTAGGACTACGCCACTTCTATTCACAGAATGTTTTCGTTGCACTTTATCGAAACAGGGAATATAGCTTAGTTTAGATTCCAAAATTAGCACTGGGCTTGCGTTGTTACACGAAAAATTAAAAAAATTCGCTCTGGTTAAACTTCGCGAAAAATCTATTTTCGCCTGGCTTACAGAAATTTTCAACGAAACAGGGATTTTAATGCCGAAGTTTGCAGGGTTAAGTAAAAAGAATTATTCATAGTTAAATTCTTTACTGGGAAACATGTGTGAACTACATCAGGCGAGGTTAATTCACAATCAGGCGGCCTTTGGAAAAAAACATGATTAAAAAAAAGCTTTAAATTCATTGCCTAGTGATTCTAGATCTGCCACGTGGAAAATTCTAAACGTAAAATTTAACACGAAGAATATATGAGTTACAAATATGTTTTTTCATAAAACATGCATCTTAATTACATGATCACATTGCAATATTTGGACACCAAAGAAAAATTGCTAACAATATTGATATGCTTTATCTAAGAATTGAACTCAATTATCGCTAATTAATCTCTATTATCATCAAAAAGGTCTACAGAATGCTCTGATTTAAAAATAGCAAATTTTTACAGGGCATAGAAAATATTAAGTTAATGCATAAGAAAAGACATACCGGTAATGGATTGATATTTGATAGTCGCTTTTATCGCCTCTTGTGATGCACCAAAAAGTTAACTAAGAGTGATTTCACTATTCTAGCCCCGAGAAGCACGGGCAATTTTATTTGATCAAAAGCTACGACTGCCGAAGTCGGCCGCAAGGCCGCCTACGACATGAAATAAGACCGATTTTTTTTCGCTGTAAAAAAGTTCAGGAATATGCACACGCAGAGTTAAAAAAGGCATGCAAAAATCACTTAACTCTGATCTTTCGATCTAGACGTTGTTGTCTTCAGAGTTCAGATGAGTGCAATTTCGCAAGAGACGCGTTCAAGAAAATTGTCTTTGATTTCGCTGCGTCTTCGGTTAGAAGTCAATGAACAAGATTGATGCGTTGGCTTCTTGTTGACAGTTGCAAGCGCTTGGAGTCACAATGGCAAATGCGACTTCAATGAAAATATGTCTGCATTCGCGGTTTTTGAGTTAGAAGTTCGTTGAAATGTTCAAAAGAGAGAGCTCTGCAAAGTAGAACTGCTGCTCAGGATGAGCTTTAATGAAGTTTCGTCTCTACAGTTGTTGACTGTGGACCAGAATTTTCTTTGCAGGACAATGGTCCAAGGCGCGGACCATTCGTTGGCGATGTTGTTACGATCTAAAGCCTCGATAAGGCAGAAAGTTCATAAACGGTGCGTTAGGTCCGACTAGTGCTGCTGTTTCTCTGGCTTGAATCATCACAACATCATTTCATCGACAGATTATAATTCTATTTCCTAGTCGTAACTGGTTCAGTCTTATTCAAATAGAATGCAAAAACATACCAAAATTAGCAGTCAATTTAGAAAAACGCCACCGCACAGCACACATACTAAATTAAACAACAGGAAATTATGATTTTGCCCCAGTCAGAGGTGGAGTTATTGAGGATATCCTTAGCCTCGAGGAGTCTTCGAGGACACATTTTGAAGTCCTTGGCCTAACCCTACCAATCCTCGAAAACGTCAGGTCCTCGGCTCGAGAACAGCATTGTTTTTGGATTGGTTGAAAAGGAAAAGAACCAAACGTAAAAATTTCTTGAAGTCTGACATAGGCGTAGCCAGGATTTTTTGTTGGGGGCGAGGGGTTGGCCTCAATCCGCAAATCATATGCAATCTGACGTCATCAAAAATTTTCGATAGAAGTGATTTTTTATGGAACAAAAATACCCTAAAATGGAAGACGAGAAGCCTGGGGCTGGGTTGGAACGTAAACAGGATGTTGCGAAAGGAGTAGGACTTGAACCAAAAGTTAATGTTTTCAAAATATGTGTTAAATTGTGGGGGCGCAGTGAAGAAACCAATGTAACTAAACGCATCACAAACTAAACATATCACAGTTGGGGGTCTGGGAGTGGGGCCCCTAGCCGCTGGAAGCTACGGACGATAATTTGGAAATTTTTGTGATTTTTTGAAAATAGCTATTTTAATGCCATTTGGATCACATTTAGCGCGTTTTTAGAGCCATTTGAAAGAACTAATTTTTGAAGATTTGAAAGCCAATTGAAAAAATTATGTTGTTCAGTCCTCCCTTTGTTCACAATTCACATTTAAAACCTAGCATTTTTTGGATAAATTTTGTAATTGACTTGGTCCAGGTGAAGAGAAGCAAAGCACAATGCCTTCTGCAATATTTTTAGCAGCAAGTAATAATTCACTCAAAGAATTTCCTTGGATATCTTTGTTTTGTCACAAAAATAACCAGTTTTAGGATTACATGTACAATCGGGGGGCCTGGGCCCCTCAATTCAAATTCAATAATTTGTTCAATAAACATTTCCCTAGCTATTTTCTTTTTAATACTTTGCCTTGTACAAACTGGCAAGGTGGAGGTGGATTGTTATTTAAAGTTGGGGTAATAAAAGGTTAATCATGTTACAGCATTAAGTTTATAAAAAAGTTAGATGAAGACCAGAGGTTGCAAGTTTTAGGACAAAAACTTTGAATTTCTCGCGGGTTATACCTTTAAAGTGATTGACAAAAATTTGAATTGAGGGGGACTGGCTCCCTGGTCATTAACATTAATATCATTGTTAATCACTGTAATTGTACGCGAAAATGCTAAAAGAAACTGAAATTGAATAAACAATTGGTTTTGTTGTCATCTTTTTTATCACTGGAGGCATTTCAATTTGGGGATGTCCCCTACCCCTTCCCAGCTACGCCTATGATTTCTGGCTAGTCAATTCGTTTCTTTTCTTATTTGTTTTTCTAAACTAAAGTTTTTCTAACTTAACTCTTACGGTCTTTTTTTTCAAATTGCTTTGAAAATCTAATTTTGTAATCTCCATTGAAAGTCACAAAAAATATTTTTCTAAAAAAAAAAATTCTCTAAAACTGTTCAATGGAGGCACGGGGACTTTGCCCTCGACCCAGAACCCAGCTTTTCCAAAGACTTGAGTTTGCAAGTACGGTACCTCATTTCATTTCAAAAATATAAATATACAGCATTTTGCAATACTTTTAGAAAATACTATCGTAGTTGCTATGCAATATTTAAAAACAAAGATAATAATTTATTTAAAAATTTCTGTGAAACGAAAACGTTTGACCAAATAATAAGGTTTGTTGAAAAACAATACAGCCTAAATATTGCAAAGTGCAAACCATACTTATTGAGGAGTTTCAGTTAATTTCTTTAATCCATTGTCAATATAGAACATAAAAATAAAATCACGCTGACTCGTAAGGGAAAATCGCTGACCCAACAAGTAAAATTAGATTTTGTGATTACAAGACATGTATTATACATGATGTCTGGATAGGTACGCGAAAAACACAAATGTTTATCAAAGAAAGCACAAAGTTTTTGTACTACCCCCCATCCTATTCCCATTAAGCCCCAGCCCTGCTCAAATTTGAATGGTACTAGTGAGTAAAAAATCTAAAAAATTTGAGTAATACAGCCCATTTACAAAACTTACTCTAAGCAAAGAAGAACTGAAGTTTTCTGCATAACCTATTCAACTAACTGCACTAAACAATGGGGGGACTTGACAATCAAGGAAAAATATGAAATTGGACAGCAGAACAAACTTTTCTGCTGATCTCTTTGCCAGGCTATTTTGCATTTAATTATTAATTTATAATTTTACAGATATAGCCTATAGCCTATACTCTAATCACAAATTAACCGAAACATCTCAATAAATATGCTCTGCAGTATTTTGGCTGCATTGTTTTTGATTAAATTATTGAAAAAGTCCATTTACCATGCTAATAAGGTTTGTGTATGAGAAACTACTGAAAGGCGGGGATCCATAATTGGTGGACGTTTGCACCAGGGCCCTAACTGATGAAATAAAGACCTCAAAAATGACCATTTTAACATCAAGAATTTATAGTCATTTCCCTTACTGATTCACGAGTTCAAATCAAAACTCAAATCTTTCTTTATATTAGCTGTAATACATGGAAGCATGTAATGAGTTTGTCGAACCCATCTCTGTGTCATTGCGCCCGAGCAACACAGCTTCTTTTGAAGAAATGTCAAAGCGGTGTCAAACCATTGGCGACACTGTGCCCAATTTGACCAGCCTGAGATTTGAACCCCAAACCTCCCGCTCCAGAGACGAACGCATTACCATTCAACCGATTCTGATTCAAGAGTCATGGCCTTAATTGTTTTACTACCACGATATCGCCACGGCACGTAATTAACGTTGTTGCTAATGTGTAAAACTTCTAAAAAACATTCATTATTTTTAGAAACCACTACCGGTATTTTCAAATTATCATCAAAAACTCAACAAAATGCAATATCCAAGATTTTCACACTTAAAAATAATGGAAAATTTGCTGACCATAGTATAAAAAAACTGTGCCCTTTGTCCTTGGCCTCAACATTCCTGTCTTTGACGTCGAGAAGGTCTATCCTCAAATAGTCAGTTTTTTCGAGTTATTGGCCTCAAAGGCTGTGTCCTCAATTCCACCTCTGGCCTCAACTATAATTATATGGTACACAAACTAATCATAAAATATCTGCTCTGTTCATATTTTGTAACATGAAAACTACAGTGTTATTACAGATTTAAATATGAGGGAGAGACTTTAGCAAGCATTGCTGCAGTAAATTATGCACTCAAATTAATTGAAGTGTTACTCACATGCATGTTAAATTGATTTGCTACAAGAGCAGTGGACAGCATTGTATTAAAAATCAGACAGGAAATTGCACTTAGTACAAAAAAAAAAGCAAACCAGCAATCAGGGATGTGGAAGCGCCTATTTTCCAACCGCTTCCGCTTCCACCTCCATCGCTTCCGCTTCCACCACTTTTACCAAAATTTATCATAATATTTTTAGCTAATAATATGAATAAAATGCATTAACGTGTTACTGGTATGTAAATGAAAAGTGAAAACGATTTATTTCATTACTAACACACAGAAAAAGTAAACATGAAGAAAAACAATACTCCGTGCAATAAAAAAAAGTAATATTAAAACAAGTAATTTAAAACAGAGAGTGCAATAAAAAAGCACAAGAAAACAGCGGCTATAATAAAAGAAAAATCCAACGAAAATGGTGAGTGTAAAATAAGTGTAAAAAATATTAATAGAGTAAAAATAAGCGTAAAAAAATAATTTTACTTAATTCTCAACTGCTCAATACGTATTAGGCTATGAGTATGAGCTACTTAAATTTACTTGGTCAAATATCAAGTTTGAATCGTCGTATCTCTATTTATACGCCGAATATGCATGTCATTTATTACATACTTACGTCATCTACTACGAATTCTCACCGCCTTGTAAACACGAGAAAAACAATGAATTGAGTTGCATATCGTTAATCGTAAACAAGTTTAAAGTTTGGACGTAGGAAAATACTTTGAGACGTCACCGAACTCCATAGGTGGTTGCAAGAAAGGCACTTTATTAAATCGACCGAAGTACCGTCAGCTTGGTAGGTTAGTATTTTACAATAAAATTAAATTCAATAATGAAAACAGCGGTTTTGAGAAAGTGAGCGCACTGCGACTATTGTTTTTGTATTTTTTTCGTGATTCACAAACCCAAACATTACAAACGTACGCTATTGTCCCCAGAGAATTTTCCTATCACCAAATTTAACGCTACACACTCACAATTAAATTACTTACCGCAAAGAATCGTCAAATGGAATACGCGAAAGCAACATCAAAATACTCAGTTTTCTTTCAAAATACTTTAATGACAATGAAATTAAATTATTTTAAAAACTATATTAACTAACATTACTTCAAAAAGCTTGATTTTATTTGAGTAATAAAACTTCCCGTTGTGAATCGATAGTAACTTGCGAGATTTGCCAACAGTCGAAAGATTGCAAAATAGTGCGTTGGTAACTTGGTATTCGCTAACTGCCTTTTATAATTTGTAAATGAGAAACCACGAAGCTTTGTTTTCCAAGTGTGAACTGGGATTGTTGCTGAAATTTCGGCAAAATATGGCTTTGCCAGTATTTATAAAGTTTTAAACCAAAGATTTAAAAAGTTATTGCCCCGATTCGCATTTGAGGGCAATGAGTTTAGCAAACAGCGGTGGATTCAAATTTTTGCGAGTTTAAGAGTGGATACTTTCTGCAACAGCTGGCTTCACAAACTCTTGTAATGGTATGTTTCAATTGTTTGTTTTGTGTTAAAAAAACATTCAGTGCGAGTATTGTCAAACAACGTAAGTGGAAGCGGAAGCGGTACCCATTTACCGCTTCCAGCTTCCGCTTCCACCTCCACAAAAATTTACCGCTTCCACCGCTTCCGCTTCCAGATCCCTGCCAGTAATGAAGTGGCACAACCTAGTTGCATGGGAAATATTGAATTTTGCATAAATAAATGTTCATATTCTACAACATTGGACAAAGGAAATGCGCACCGATGCAGGTTGGATAGCTTGGGCATGAAGGGGGAACCAACATTCTCATAACGTGGGAGCTACAGTGGAGACCAGTAAAAAGATTATTGTCTCTGAATTAGCCAGAATGCATTCTTTTAGTGAGGGGATGCTACCGTATTCATTCGAGTATAAGACGCATGCGTGTATAAGTCGCACTCCCATTTTTGACATGAAAAACAGGACAAAATTTTTTTACCGTTATTCATTCATTGCAATCTCATAACAAAAAATTAAAAACCAGTGAAGTCATCACTGCTGCCACTGTCTTCAAATAGCCCTGTTTGCCTCTGGAACATCCTCATCAGCATCCATGAGGATGGCAAGTGATGCAACCCATCGTGACTTGTGTGGATAAGTGATAACTAAACGTGTTAGAACGAGAAAAAAAGGTGGCAGCGTTAAAAGTGCAACGCTACAGGCATGGAAGGCAATGAGTGATATGATCATACAAAAGGAGACAGCGTAGAAATACATAGCAAGGAAACACCTCAAAAAATTTTGTATGGCATACAATGCACTTCATGTATTCGTGTATAAGTCGCACCTGACTTTTTGCGTGATATTTTGGTACAAAAAAATGCGACTTATACTCGAATAAATACGGTAATTCTGAATCCAAATGGAGGGATGCTGTTCATCTACACTTTTAGTAGTAGTTTCACTCTTTTAGGGTGGTTAATTTGATTGATGGGCAGTTAGCAATCTTGCACCCACAGACATAGGCAGCTGAAGGCAAGGTATTCCAGATTCATGGTCTCTGTTTGAGACCCTATGATTGCATCAATCATGTGGTTTCTGCAGTAGTTCAAAAACTTTCTGCAGTTGTCCAGCAGCTAGCTTCCGCCAAATGCTCTGCAGATGCACCTTGCTTGTAGCTATGAATGTAAGAATTACAAAAATATAATTTTATTTCAAAAGTTTATAGCTCTGAACAAATAAAATGAGACAACTTTGTATTGGCATTCAAAGAATAGCCTGATGCTCCTCACTGATCGTCACCAGCCCTAAACTACAGTAGCCAATAATTTCAATAGTTAAAATAAACATTTCTGATAACCTGAAAGCATGAGTTACCAGTACGTAACTGAAATCATTTGCCTATTTAACACAAAATTTCCATTGAAATGAACCCTTTAATAGACTACTTTGTAAAAATCTTTCTAGCTTATTTTAAGAAGTGGGCAGTTTTGAGTACAATTGTACCTTGGTCACTAACCTTCCTATCTGCTAAACCATAAGTTACCTTAGTCTGCCTTAGTAGCTTAGTTCTGTAGAATATTAGGCCAAACTACACTGCCTCTAACCAGTGTTCCCTCCAACTTTATGGCTAATTGGTGAGTGCCCAAATTTTCTTGAAACAATTGTGCCCAAAGCTCTAAAAAGACATTTATGTGCTCTAAATTTTGTACGGTACCAATCCAGTATTAAAGTGCACCAAATGTCATATTTCCACTAATTTGTTGAGTTTTCTAGAGCTACATTTATCATATTGCCAAAAATGATTTGCCCTGGCTCCAACAAACCGCTGATTTGCTGAAAAAATCGGCCTAGTTAAAACACTGCCTCTAACGGGCTACCAACTACCGGTACTATACCTGTTGCAAAACGAACTGAACAAAGCTGCAAGAAACTGCTCACCATTAAAAAAGTACCAGAAAATAGTTACTAACCTACCTACATGACTAGCAGTCGGTAGGCTACCAGCAGAACGGTAGGTCATCTCTATTAGTAGACTACTACCTTGCTGCCACTCAGTACCGGTAGCCCATCCAAACACTGCAACAAGCCTGAGGCTGAAATAACGAACTCAAAAATACTCTGTCTTACCGTATTTTACTTTAAATCATACCTGCCTGCCTGCTGTCAGTGTCAACTAACCTTACCACAATGCGAAGTGACTTATTACCAGACTACCAGTAGGCTACTAAGGTAGGCATCTACCACCGAACCAGGCGGCAAGAAACTGCTTCACCAACTAGCAGTAGCCTACAGGCCTAACTGTAACAGCATACAGTCTAACTAACCTGCTGTCAACTCACCTCTAACACGTCCAATTTGCTAAGTGGCTCACTCTCAAACTACGATAGGCCTACCGGTGTGCCGATTCAAACTACTAACAGGCCTACTGACAGACTGAAATCTGAAATAAGCTACAAGAAACCGCTTCTGAATTGTGATTTCTGATTCCTGCAAAGTATATAAAAATGTCAGGCTCTGTTATAGCTCCAGTTCTAACTAACATTTTTAATGCATGCATATCAACAGGATATTTTCCAAAAGTGTTAAAAACCGCTGAAGTTGTTCCAATTTTCAAAAAAGGCGAAAGAGAGTTATGCAGTAATTATCGCGCTATTTCTATTTTAAATCCTTTTGCCAAACTATTTGAAAAGTGTCTGCTTGATCAACTAAACAATTATTTTGTGAGCAATAATTTGATTAGTCCAAACCAGTATGGTTTTAAGAAAAATTGCTCAACAAATGAAGCTGTTTTAGATATTTACAATAAGCTACTTGACAATATGGATAAAAAGCTCATTACATGTTCTATTTTCTTAGATTTAAGAAAAGCATATGATACCATCAATCACACAATACTGATCAAGAAACTAGAAAAGTATGGAATTAGAGGATTACCATTACAGTTACTACCCAGTAAACATGCTAATATTGGGACAATATTGTTTCGATATTGTCTCATATAGTCATTCTGTATTGTATTGATATGGGGTTTTGATATTGACACGACATAGGTTTGCTCATCGGCGATATATTGTATCGATATCGTCATCCAATGCTGTCTGTATGTTGGCTCATATAGTTACGACATAGTTATCCTATACTGGATCTATGTTTAACAATGCTGGAACCCATATTGGGTTAATATGGAGTTGCTATAGTCACCCTATATTGTCTTTATATAGTCTTGTACTGTTACGATATGGTCCTGTTTTTAGAGTCATATACTTTTACGACTGTAATCGTGCATTTGTTAATGCTAAAATCTTTCTTGAGTTGAGTTGATTCTACGTACAGTATACATTATACAAATAGCAAAGCAAGTAAACATCAAAGAAAAATGTAATACATAAAACGAATAGAAATGTGCAGATGTAATAAAACACACCAAACAGCAGCCTTCACGCTCATTCGTCGGTTAAGTCAAGTCAAGTTTATTTCACCACACGCTTAAAAGTACGCAGGCAGGAAACAGCAGCGATAAGACCATGCGGTCATCCAGGTCAACTGCACCTTTCAGCAACACTTTACAGTTACAGGCATAAACTTAACCTATTCATTGGACCTCCAAAAAAAATTAAAAAAAATAATTTTAAATAATAAAAATAATAATCATAAAAAAATAAAAAAAGCTCAATTTGTTTAGTATAGATGTACTGTCTGTATAGTTACATACAAATGAAAAGTACAGCAGATACGATGAAAGCACAAAAGTAAAAATATAAAGTCAACAATATCGCAAAACTAGTGACAGCCAGATATTTCTCGTAGTAAAGCACATCAATCGTAACTGTGTAATAGCTTATTTTTATAAAATTTTATGCAAGAACATTGACGATATTCTTGCGGAATACTTTTTCATTCGTTCAAACCGAGATGATGCAACGTTTTTTTCCCTGTTTCGGTGCCGAAAAAAGTTTGAAAGTACTCATTTCTAGTTTTTTGTCCAGTATTGTAGTTATGTATGTTTTCAAGTTTGATAAAATGATTGTTGAAAGAATTTGGTAACATGTTATTGCTGTATTTAAACATAAATTTGGCGAACTCCATTTCGATCATATCTTCGAGCTTCAAAACTCTAAACCTGGAGTATAATAAATTCGTTTCATAACGACGGGAACGAAAAAGACAGGCTCGTAAAATTTTGTTTTGCAGAATTGAAAGTTTGTGGTAATGGCTTTTAGCAGCTCTCCCCCAATTTATTGAAGAGTATTGAATACGTGAGTGAAACATGCTATAATAAACTATTCGAAGAGTTGATAAAGGAACGTAGTGACGTAATTTATAGATCATTCCGCAAACTTTAGAAAACTTTTTAGCCAGATAGTCAATGTGAGTTTTCCACGATAATTCCCGGTTAGATTTTGATTACCAGATTTTTTCTTCTGCCACATCGGTCCCGCCAGTTCCTCATCCAAGTGCTCGCTTCTTTTTCAACAGCATTTTCATCAGAACCCTTAGTATGAGGATTCCTCAACACAGCTTCTGCAAACAAACACACGAAATCGTGATCTATATTTTGTTGATATATTATAGTGTTTGCATAAAAAAACCGCCTAGACTAGCGACTTCGATTTCCTTAAAACAACCTCACCTCAAATAGTAGTTAATCAAAAACTCCTCGTTATATTTCATTGACAGTACGCAGTGTTTCATGCAGCGCCAAAGCACCAGCCATAGACATCGTCGTATTTGTTGGCATTAGTGAAGATCTGGACGGACTAACACCGTATATAAGTTTATTGACTTAGCTTTCAAAATGTTTACGTAATCTCAGGTTCTCAAGCAAACACGAACCTTAGTCAGAGTAGGGATTCAATGTCAGTAGCAGCATCGGACTAACAATATGAGAGACTGTAGCATTACACAGCAATCAATATTCAAAAGAAAACAAACATTACAAACAGTTAATGTACCGAAAAAATACTATCTCTACCTTCATTGTTTGATGAAAATAATGGAATTGGCGGCGGCTCGGTAAAGCTAGATCTACCAGCAACTTTTTTCTTCTCAGCAGCATCTATCATAAATGTCATAAGCCATATTTTACGTAAAATCAAACAGTAATAGTGCACGACGTTGCGTCCTCGTGACAGTAAAATGAAATATGCAAAAATAATTGTGCCTAACAATGACGTTTTTTTTTGGTTCACTACGAAGTCATCAATTTACTAGTTAATGCAAGCAGCTCTACTAGTTACCCGAAAACTAAGTTGTAAAAGAGCCTAGCAAAGCAGCGAGTATAGTAAAAAATCTAACTTTAAAATAATTTGGAACTAAATAAAACCAGCTTACTGGTAGGAACAGTAGCAGCAAGTTTATTAATTGCACTCTAGAATACTAACTTCTCTTAGAATACAAGCTTCATGAACTAACATCAGCAGACTTACTTAAAGCTGACTTTTTTGAAGACACCAAAATTATGTTTGGAGAAAATGATCGACTGCTAGATTCAACACTATAATCGTGGTCATCATCATCACTGGAAACATACTTTCTTGGCTTTTGTACAACTCTTCTGCAAAAACAAATCACAGCAACATTATTAGTGAGATATCAAAAGCAAAAAATACTGATAAGATGTATGATGCTGCCATTAGTCTCATCAGTATCTGAGGTCTTAAAAACATTGTATGGCCGATTATATTTTTTGTACAGAAGACACATATTAGATTCTCTACAAAAAAAGAATACTACGCAGAAAACAAAAACAGTGTTTTCTGGTGAGAGACTGCAAAAAGAGCATAGTCCAATGCAAAAAAACTGGTGTGGTCACCGAGCCTTCAGCCTCTCACTTGAATTTAAATATATAACATTCCTATAAAGTACGTATAAAAAATTGGTTAAACACAATAAGGGGATAGAAAACTAGACACATAGGAACGTTTGAAGATAGTGAGAATATGGCACATTTCAAAAACAAGCAATAAATAGCACGAGTATAGAACATAGATATAAAGCAGACAAAAATATTATCAAGTATCAAAAAGCACAAATATATCCCCCACAATGTTGTAACGTTAATTAAGTGGATACAAACACCATTATATTTGGTGTTGTTTAATCTTTTTCACATATTGAAAGTTAATTTCAGTTCGCTTTTTTTTTTAGTCGATAAACCATTCACAAGTTGCAGCCTACATATCTAATAAGATTTTTAAGTAATTGCTTAATGGCAATGCATGAGCGCCAATTTCCATCTGAAGTAAATCTTGTTGAGTAATTGTGGGTGTGTGCAGATCGTTCAAAATAGTCATCAAAATACACAGGAAGTAATTTGGCTCCAAATTTAAAATCAAATTTTAACACTTTCAGATTAAACAAATTGTTAAATTTTAGGTCTAAACAAGAAATAAATTGGTGAAAGCTTAGTTTTGAAGAACGTTGTTTTGGTTATTGCTTTATTAATATAGTTTTGCTAAAAATGCATAAAAAAATAGTTACAAGTGGTATCATGGAATACATGGTGATAGTGAAGCAAAATGAAATGTTTAGAAGTGGTAGCTCCACATGACAGCCATGGATGATTTTTAGTTTTTAGAATGCCTAGTTACCCCTTAGGGGGTATTTACCCACAGATTAAGAACCACTGCTCTAGAATCAAAATAGCCCTAAATACTATTTTGCTATTCTACACACTCTCCTGGTTGTGACTTAGGCCTCCCTAACCCTAACCTTAGAGCAATTTTGCCTCTGTTAGGAAGGTTAAGGAGGCCTAAGTCAATGACCAGGACAGTGCTTAGAATTGCAAAATAGTATTTAGGGCTATTTTGGTTCTAGAGCATTGGTTCGTAGCCAGTGGGGAACCACCCCCCAAGGGGTAATTTGGCATTCTAAAACTAAAAGGAGTAATGTAATTTTTTGAAATTAACAAGAAATCTTCTATGGATATTGTATGGGGCTACCAACTCTAAATATTTTATTTTGCTTCACTATCACCATGTATTCTATGATGTCATAGTTTTATAGTAATTAGTCAGAATTATAGAATCTCTTTAAATTCTTTTGTTTCCTAAACAACTGATAGTCTAGTCCAGTAAGTAATATAGGTGAGGGGAGCATTTGTTATCTTGCAATTAAGCAATATTTTCTTGGAATTTTGAGTGACATAGGTTTAACTGTTTGCGGATTACCAAGCCATTTTTAGGTGACAAAAACTCTATTTATGATGATATGGTTGCAAAAATAGAATTTCTTCAACTGCGCAAAGATGCACGTCTTAAAACTGATTTCACAGGTGAGGCTATAAGCAAACTTTGGGCTGATACCAGTATTTAAAATGAATATCCTATCCTTTCAATAAAAGCTTTGAGTTTTATTCAATTTCCTTCACGTTATTGTTGTGACGTGGAGTTTTTTTTCAATGGTGTCCATAAAGACAAACTATCGAAACAGGCTTGAAATTGATAATAATGGTATGAGATGTTTTCTTTGCTGCGCTCAGCCTAGATTAGAAGTTAGAATGCTTAGTCTAATAACAAAAAAGCAGCATCAACTTTCCCATTGAATCAAATGCATTTGTCATAAAAAATTACCTTCTTTTAGTGCATGTTTATTCTGGATTGGAAGCTATTATAATTGCTGTTTTTCTAAAAAGGGTAGCCAAATTGATATACAGGGTGTCCATAAAGTCTCTGAGCAATTTTAAAAAATTACTACATCAAATGATGAGACAACGCAATGAGAGTTGTTTAATGTTAATCAGTATCTCATAGTTTTGCTTGACACTAAAATTTATCATTTGAGATAAAGTTTCAACGTGTTTAATAATTGAGTTTAATGAACCCCAATAAAATTGACTACTCCAGAAGAAAAAACCCATCGAAATAACCTGTTCAATCAGCTTGTGATGCAAAACCACAACAGCAACGCAAAGTCGCATGATCAGCATCACAAGTTGGTTAAACAGAATTAGCATAACAACCTTGACTAGTTCTGTTCAACCAGCTTGTGATGCTGATCAAGCAATTTCACGTTGCTGTTGGCATTTGTATCACAAGCTGGTTGAACAGAAAAAAAGACTTCGTTTTTAGAGAGGTGACAACCGTCACGTCCCTGTGTCCATAAATTTCTACCATAAACGAATTGAAGGACGTGATGGTGGGTTATTTCCATACTTAGTTCTGTAGTCTTGATGGGTCTAAACCATAGATGGGCACAAGTACGTTAATTTTTAATAACGAAGCTAACTTTTTCATTAACTCGTTAATCCATTAAAAAGTTTTTCCATGTTAACGGACTAAATTAACTTTCGTTAAGGTTTTTATTGTTAAAATCTTACATCATTCATTCATCGGACTGATACAAACCAGTTTGAACTGATAACACTTTTTGCATATTAGCACGAGTTTTATAGAAGAAAGCAAAGAAAGGAGTTTTCTTTTGTGGCAAATAATAACCTGCAGCCTCATAGGTCTATTAATTATCGCTGTTCACAATTCCGAAGATTTTCCGATCGCAGCTTCATTGTGCATTTCAACTTATTTTTATCTTGAAGTTAGATTAGGCTGTAAGTGTAAAATATAACTTGTAAAACACAAAAAGACCACCATAGCAATAAATATCTCTTTACAATCAAAAGCTCAACACTCAACAGCGTCAATACGTGTTTTAGAAGCGAGTGAATAAAAAGAAATGTAAATTACGCAAAATGTTAACGAATTGACGAACTTCATTAACTTCCATTAATTAAAGCAAAAAAAACAGATTAACATTAACGGAGGTGTGAAGTTTGTTAACAGACTAGTGATTAACGAAGCTAACGTTTTGCATTAACTTTCCCATCTAAGGTTTAAACACCTGAATTTCGGAATAAACCACGACACACATTGCACTTTTTCTAGAGTAGTCATTTTAGATTTTAAGGGGGTATATAGAACTCAATCATTACACTTGTAAAAATTTTATCTGAAACAATGAACTTTAGAGTCAATGAAAAGTTTATGAAGTACTGATTAACATAAAACAACCCTCATTGTGTTATCTCATCATTTGGAGGCTAGTGTGATTTTTTAAACTGTAAAAAGACTTCATGGACACCCTGTACATCAAAATATTGTAGGAGTAACAACATAACAAAGATAAAGAACCACTGCGCTAGGGGCAAAATACCGTCGTCGGGGGTGACTTAGAAACAATTACAAATTGCAAAACCCATTGTGGATATTAAGTCAAGTCGTACTTTGAGTTATATGTGGTTGCTTGGTCACGTAATAAAGTTGCTTGGTCACGTCATTACTATCTTTATCGCCAAAATTTCACGTGGCACTAATTTTGGTTTGTGGAATGTGGCGGCTCGCCACTCCCATGCAAATTAATTTCAAGTTAATGGAGAACAAAAATAAAGCAAATAATCAAACAATAATTGGCAGCACTTTTAGCAACGTGGTACACTTTCCCTTGTCAGTCGTTACTTTGCCTCATTAATTTTGTTATCCAATCCTTAGTCTTCAGGTCTTCATTTTCAAAATCGAACACACATTATGCCACCTCTGACCTAGCACAAATGTGCAAGGTAATAGCGGTTGCAAGTTAAAGAAGATGAATTATCCAGACAATTCCAGTGGTTTACATTAGCTAAAATTGAACTATAATTTTTGATATTTTTTGTTTTAATTTTGAGGCTGCAATTGCAAAGATATTCAACAAATACAAAAGATGTCCCCGAAAAAAGTTTTTGGAAACTCTGAGTTTTGTTTTTCCCGCCAAAACCACAGTTCTCTAAACTATTAAATATTAGGTTTACTGTAGTTTTGGCGGGAAGAACAAAACTCAGAGTTTCCAAAAAATTTTTTCAGGGGATATGTTTTCGTATTTGTTGAATATCTTTGCAACCGCAGCCCCAAAATTAAAACAAAAAATATAAAAAATTATAGTTCAATTTTAGCTATTCTAAACTGCCGGAATTGGCTGGATGATTCACAGTCTTTAATATTAACAACAACAAGTGTTATCTTTGATCGGTTTAAAAGGAATCGAACCCCTACCCTCTCGAACTCCAGGAAGATGTGAGATGGCCATTACCTGTAGCATTATTTTTACCAAACCTCCTGTAATTGTACTTCACTCCAATAAAAACTAAATTTTAGTCCCAGACACTTTTTAAAAATATAAAAATGAACAAAGTCACCCTTCAGATGAGTTTACTTAGATAAAACAGCAGTTTTATAAGAGTGATACTAGTGAATTTTTCTTCCTGGCTCACCAGAGCAACGTTTAAGACAAAAAAAGCACACTACCAAACCCGAAAAAGGAAAACGAGTGATCAAAGTCACCCCTGGCATGGGACATCACGTGACACTAATCGAAAAAGCAATGTATGACAAGAAAACTCAGCCACGGAGTGTTATGACCAGCTGCTAGAGAAAGATAGAGTGGCAGTGTGGTAGTAGATCACAGCACTTGAAGGCAAACGGGTGATCAAAGTCACCCTCGATGACGGTAGCATTTAGAACTATTTTTATTTTGCTTTTAGAGGCAAAATAGCATTTAGGACTTTTTTGCTTCTAGAGGCTAAACAGCATTTAGAGCAACTTTTTCTCTCGAGGCAAAATAGCAATTAGGACTAGGCCTATCTAAATTTTGTCTCTAAAAGCAAAATACCGGTAGCCACTGCGTAAAGAATAGCTTACCTTGATGCATTATTGTTTATCACCAGTCAAGTAAAGTTTTTTTCATCTTAACACTCAAAAGTGCAGGTAGGAAACAGTGAAAGACCAGCACCTTAGGCTCGTATTTTAAAACAAAACTTGGATCTTTTTTGGTTTATGCCTCCTCTCATAATTTACCGTACTCAGCCTAATTAGCCATATTAACTGCACACTCTAAAAGTTATCGTTGAATAGCATAAACTTGGTGGTTTCAGAAGATAATAGTTTAACCTAGGGAGGTTCAAACTGAAAGAGAAACCAGAACTTGAGTAGGACTTCGTACTAAGTCCAACTTGCTTGGCTATTATAATTCGTATAGCCAAGTTGGACTTGAGTAGCCTAATGAGTAGGCTACCGTACGAAGTCCTAGGTCTACTCAAGTTCTGTTTTAGAATGCGCGCCTTAAACTCCACAACACAATCCAGTCAGAATCTCCTGTCAGATCTGCCGGCAGCACGAAACTAAACAATGTTGTCACTGGCAAATCGGTGACCAGCATGTGCACTGTCTTTGTTCTACTGCCTTGCCCTTCCCGCCAACCTGTAAGCGCGATAAACCATGCGTGAATTTATGGTCACGCTACCTGATTTCGCAAGTACGGTATTGCACTACCCACGATCCTACCATGGATCTATGATCCTACGCACTTTTAGATTGTTATTTTTTTTCACTGTTTGTATAGTTTTTCACTGTTTGTATATTATTTTTGTACATTCTGTGCATCTATGCTATTATTACAGCCTCGCAAATAGGCTTATTTTAGTTATTTATGCCAAAGTAATCATGAACCAACCTTTAGCAGTTCTGCAGTATTCTAGCGAAAGGTCAAGCAGACCGATTAGTTTAAACAACTTATTTACTAGAACAATCCGACAAATCACGAATTTTGTCTCTTTGACTGCCTGAGTCTGTCTCGACAGCGGCTCGCTCCAGTCCACGTGTATATACCAACCGCCATTGTATATCATTGTTACGTCAACTTGACAAGAGCGTCACAGTGATAAAAGGAATGGGCAAATTTGATTGGTGCGCTGTAGTTTAGAAACAATGGCGCAGTTTATGGGAGCGGCAATGAGTGCAATCGCTACAAACCGATGAAATGACAGCATGTACTGCAGAGGATGAATACAAAAACCGCAAAGTGAAATTGGCAATGCTGATTTAATCGGACAATTGCCGTTGATTGCAAACGAACTAAAAGCTACCAAAATAATTCTCCGATAAGCGTTGCTATCATCTGCAAAAAAAGTTATGCTTTGCTTGATACGCATAACAATAAAAAGCGCTGTTAATTATTGTTGTAGAATAATTAAGCTAAATCTAAAGATGATGGTGTCTGCCCAGGAACCTATGTATAGGAGTAGGGCCATGGCCATGGCCCCCCATTTGGGTCTCCAGGATAGCATAATTAGCATAGAACGGTGCGCAAAAGTGTGGCATGCCCCCTTCTTCGTAAGTTTGGCACAAAGTTTGAGCACACAAACGGACAGAATCTCACTGAAGATTTTTTCTTGTTTTTGGTCTTCACCAGATTTCAAATTTTGGGCCTAACACCGGATTAAATCTGAGTGAACACCTTTTCTTATTTCTATTTTTTTTGGTCTTCGCCTAATTTTGGGCCAAAAACCGGACTATATCTGAGTAGAAAAATTTTTCATTTGATATTCAATATTTTCGAATTTACTGCCCCCCCTTTTCAAAATCCTGCGTACGCTAATATGTCTGTCGCCTGGAGCTCATAAACGGCGCAAAACTGTATGTGGATGTTTGCAGCAGTGCAGCTGCTATTGCTTCAAATTAATGACGTTCTTTGGCAGTTTTGGGTGTTCTGTGCGTTTCATGATTTCGCGACTCTTTCTGTATTGAGTTAATGTTGCTCAGTATTGGTAATACGGTACTGTTTTGACAGTATTGAACAATTCTGGCACAATATTGTGTAATAACATTTGTTTTTTGACTACACGCTAATTAAAACCTGCAAACATGAATGACGGATGAAGTTAAATTGTGATATAAAGCAGTTTAATAATATTTTTCGTATTTCACTTATATGTGTTTTGTAAAATAGGCCCAATGTTGTTTCTATATTGGCTAGACAACATCGATACATACAATATAAAACAGCACGCAAAGAATATTGGTCCGATATATGCATGTTTACTGGGTAGCAAGTTACCTGACTGACCGTCAACAGTATACAATTGTAAATCAGTATAAATCTAAGTCAAGAGATGTTATTTGCGGTATTCCTCAGGGATCAACTCTAGGTCCGTTGTTATTTAATATTTATATCAATGATCTACCACTTGCCTCAAATTCCACAATTCATCTTTTTGCAGATGATACCATACAAACCTTACTCTCTCCCATTCTAATGTTTCAACACTGCAACAAAACATTAATGATGAATTAGTCAATGTAAGCAATTGGTTCAAGGTGAATAAATTATCAATTAACTTTAATAAAACTGAGTTTATGGTAGTGACAACAAAACAAAATAAACCTGAACTCAAAGTATCAATAGATAATAATCCAATCAAGCAATCACATCACATAAAGTATCTAGGTGTTCTCATAGACGACAATCTAAACTGGAAACAACAAATCAAGGAACAATGTTTAAAGGTGGCAAGGGGATCTTGGGCCCTTAATCAATTAAAACACTTTGTAGATGAGCAAACCTTAAGATCTGTTTACCACTGCCTCATATACTCTCATCTACAATACTGCATAAGTAGTTGGGGGACTGCTTCAAAATCAACATTAGCACCACTCTTTATTCTGCAAAAAAGAAGCATCAGATTGTTAACTGGAAGTGGATATCGTGAGCATACTAATCCTTTGTTCTATCGAGCTAAATGCTTAAAACTCAAAGATATTTACTCTCTGGAAACTGCAAAGCTAATGTACAAAATTCACAATAATGTATTATCTTTTGCAAATTCAGATAAGTTTAACCTAACAAAAAACTGCTATACACATAAGACAAGATTGAGCCACAAAAACAACTTCTTTCTTCCAAGAACTAGAACAAGATTAGGGCAAAAGTCTCTATCATTCGCAGGAATTAAAGTTTGGAATGAAATTCCAAGCAGTATGAAAGAAGTTTCATTCTACAGATTTAAAAAAGCTGTTAAAGCTCATTTTTTATCAAACTATGAAACCGATAAAAGCTAGAATAACAGCTTTCTATCAGCAATGCAGTAGTAATTACAGGAATCATAGTTGCATATTTATGCTTGAGTTCAACAATAACCTATTCTATTGCTTGAATAGCATGAGTTTGGTGCATTCATCTATCACACTTTTATTACAATACGTCATCTCTCATTTTGATGTGCCCTTGAATTATTAGTAATTTTGCAATAACTGACTGAGGTTGATATATACTGGTATTGGAAATTGTACCAGTACTAATGACATATTGGCAAACAATAGAAAACAAAGCAAGGAGGTTTTTTTTTCACTCCAATTGCCCACTTTAATTTCTACAAAACATAAATAACAGAGGTGGAGTCCTCGAGGACGTCCTTGGCCTCGAGGACGTCCTCGAGGACAGATTTTGAAGTCCTTGGCCTTGGCCTCGAAGGTCAAGTCCTTGGCCTTGGCCTTGGCCTCGAGGCCTCAAGTCCTCGAAAATTGGCCTGTCCTCGGCTCGAGGACAGCACTATTTTTTGAATTGTTAAAATTTTGCGGAGCGGTTGAAAAATTTTTTAGAAAACGTTTTTTTGTGGAGATCGCTTGAAAAATTTTTGTGAAGACCTTTTTTTTTTTTTTTTTTTTTTTGAGATCGCCTGAAAAATTTTTGTGAAGACCTTTTTTTTTTTTTTTTGGAGAGCACTTGCGCTTGTGTCCTTGGTCCTTGGCCTTGGCCTCGAGCATTCCTGTCCTTGGCCTCGAGAGTGTCTGTCCTCGGAAAGGCTGTCCTTGGCCTTGGCCTCGGATTTTTTTTGTGTCCTTGGCCTTGGCCTCGAGCCTTGTGTCCTCGACTCCACCTCTGATAAATAAGCATCATGAACTTTATTAATTTTATTTCTATCCAATCTGTAGTTACAGCATTTTTATTTTTTAGTATGCTTAGAGTTAGAACAATTCTAATGTTGTCTTGCATTTTCTTTACATGGTGACTGTGAGTTTTGTGTATACACTGTACAAAATGTACATATCTTTGCAACACTTTGTTTTAATTTTGCGTAAAGTTTTTTATTATAGAAAGTAACAGACTGAGAAAATCTAGAAGCTGTTTTTTTTTACCTTAACTTGGTGAGGTGGCAGTAGACTTAGATGATCTTTCGGTCCTTCGCTGTCTCCTCACCAAGTGACTAAATATCGCATTGACTCTGCAAGTTTGTGTGTTGGTTTTAAAGGAATCTCATATTTCGATGCTTTGGTGATAGACCTAGAGGAAGTTGCAGTTTTTTTTCTTGTGATATGACGTCACTTGGTAAATAATTAAATATATGATGATATATATGATGATGATGTGATTAGTTTCGTGCCATAAGACATAACTAATCTTTGTTTGCTATGCTTCTTACTTATGCTATAATAGTTACTGTCTTAAACTTGTTACAATGTTATTGTTAATGTTAGCAAGCTACCGCACCTCGCTAGCGTTGCGTGCGTAAAAGCTGATCGATTAGCGGTGAATTCTGATTGATTCCGTGTGCGAAGACCTAGTACCTCGCGCACGTTGCGTGCGCAAGGTACTGGGTCTTGGCGCCCGTTCCGTGCGCAAAGTCACTTCGTATTTTTTTGACTGGCTATTTTTTAACAGTCCAAACAGCTATTTTGCCGCAAGTGCCAAAATAGCCCTAACCCTAATCCCAACCCTAGCCCTAACCCTAACCCAAACAGAGAAAAAACACTATTTTGCCTCTAGAGGCAAAATAGCCACTTCCATGGTAAATGCTAATAGGCTAGCCTAATTATTACCGTAATTAATACGTCCATTGAGGTGCTAAAAACTTGAAAAGTGTTCTTAAACAGCCTTAAAATGAAAAACCCTAATTTCTCTAACTGAGAGCTTGCATAGAAACTTTTACAATTTCATCAAACTACCGTACATAAACTTATGAAACAACCTTCATAGACAAAGTTTGCAATGGTGTTAACAAAAAAATTCAACACCATTTCGTCATAAGTATTGACTTTTGCGTAACTAAATCTTCTCTCAGCAATATTACTACCTTATAAACTTCATAACAAAATTTTTCATGATATCCTTTCATGACAAAATACCGGTAGTGTTAATTTTTTTCATTAACACCACATGCAAAACCCTTGCCAGTACCACAACAAACAAAGTGAGCTGCTAATCAAGCGGAGTACTGGAGTAGTCAGAAAAAATTGAGGAACTTTTTTATTTTACAATTCCACTCCTATGTTGTAAAAACCCTAAAGTTTTAAACTGAAAAAAGGAAATTTTGGAGAGATTGGTGCAATGCAGCCCCCACAAAAATTATTATCTTATGTTTTTGTCTATATTTAACTCTCCTGAAACTGATGTTGGTATGCCTTGATCAATTATGATCATTAGAAAGGTTTGGATTTTGAAAAACCCATCTAGGGAATATTCCCCGATTGTGATTTCCAAAATTTTACCAACAATTTACTTTTTATTTCATTAATTTTTTCCGAAAATTTGATCTACTTATGTTGAGTGAAAAAATTTTTCCGAATTTTGGATGACGCATTTCAACCATTTTCCCCATTGCAGCCCCCCCAATTTTTAATATGTTCTAGTCATCACCAATATCCACCAAATCTGGAAATTTGGCCTACCTACGTTGAACAATTAAAAAGTTCAAAAATTTCCAGCTCCTTTTTAGGGGGAATCCCCGGACGTGACACCCCCATTTTCAGACACACATCAGTTTGTTTCGAACTCTATACCACTCCGTGATATCATCCATCTGCGTTTCGTGGTTTAAAAGGAGATAGTGATAGAAGAAAAACAAAGAAAAAAAAAAGAAAAAAGACAAAAATAAGGAAAAATTATATCAAAAACGGAATAAGTGAATATAACCATTACAAAGGTACTGATTAGTGTTTTCAAAAACCACAAATTTTTTTCAAAAAATATCACTACTTACCGAGATATACCACTTCAAAATTTACCACTTTTTGACCGTTTTCCGCCTCAGAAATTTCGGTCACGTGACTGGAAGCCCTCAAACTTGGTATTCATACACTGTTTATCATTACCCATGTTGTGTCCAAATTTCAACTTTTCACGTTCAGTTGTTTTTTTGTTAAAAGTGAAATAAAAAAAATTTCGGCTCAAAAATAGCCGTTTTTTGTCGATTTTAGGGTTCCCAAATCATTATCACGTGATCTTCGACCCCCAAAATTGGCATTCATGATGCTTTGTAAACTTGCAATGTTGTGTCCAAATTTCAGCTTTCCACATTTTGTCGTTTTTGACTTATCATAAAATTTAAAAAATTTTAATGCTCATGGCCAAGTAAAAACGTAGAAACTACGCGCGCGCGCGAAGTCCCAACTACGCGCGCGCGCGAAGTCCCAATTATTGCTAGTTTTTTGTTATTATATTCAAGGCAATTAATCAAAAAAAACAACAGCAGCAAGACTTCGAGATTTGAAATTCATGCTATGCAGAATTTACATGGAATCATTTTATGACATTTTTGCTCAAATACTCATTCACTGTCAATTGTTGAATTATGCTAAAGTTTAATAACGCTGTGAACGTGTCTTATCAGTGTGTAGTCAACTGTATGTACTGGATGCGCCAAAAGTTATGCACCATAGCTATTTCAGTATATTTTGCGATAACCTTTTTTGGAATAATTAATGAAAATCGTGGTGGATTTTTTCGAGTTGAATTTATTTCACGACGTTTGAAGGCAAGCAGAAGTCTGAAAAACATTACGTCACTAAATCACCCAAAATTGTTTTAGATTGCCCATTTAGACAGCCTTGGTCTCCACTGGGACAAAATTGATCATAACGTAAAAAACATTTCGTAATTCATTGCACAATGAATTACAATACCGTACAATAATGTTTATTGTATTTATGTTGTATGATTTTTGGCTCACTCTGTAGAATTTAGCTATAAAAATGTTTAGTATACAAAGGACGCATTTTTGGCAAACTTATACCTCTGATTGCTTCTTTCATGATTTACTTTTGATAGAGTAAATAATACACATCCAGTCCAGAATGCAGCAAAGGGCAGACACCAAACAACGATCGTGAAACTTAAACCGTCTTGAACTGCTATTCGCCAGACTGGATCTGATCCGTACTTGCACATAAAGAAAAAAGGCATTGCTGCAGCCGCTGTGGTGGTCTGACCTCTAACGCAATTAGAGTTGCACGCCGAAAAAAGAGGAAAATACAACTAACTTAACTGATATTGATAATAGTTTAGTTGTGATGTTTTTGACGTTTGCTGGCCAGAGCTTATTAAAAGTCCTGGCCTGTTTTTATTATATGTAACTGACCAGTAGCGTAGGCAGGGGGGGCTATGCCCCCCCCCCCCCATTGGCATGTCGACCAAAATGCAGAATAAGAAAAATACCACGCTTTTAGCTCTTTTGAGACTGTTTTATGCACTGGAATGGATTGAAATAGTGATTTAAAACATCTTTTGGAACATATATTCAGCGGGGGGAGAGGGCTAATTTGTCAAAAATAAAACTCACAAACGCATGAAAACTTTGAAAAATAGCCAAAAATAAGCAATCAAATTTGATCGCCAGTGTAAAAATGCTAAACATAGGTGTCATCAACAAATATACTATAAACTTAATTAGGAATAGGGGGGGGGGACTATTCAGTATTACTTAATTACCAATCATTCCTCTCAAATCTCTTTTTGTCAGCCCTCCCCCAATTGTTTTTCTCTATAAACTGTGGACGAAATAGATTACTCCCTATGAGTTTTATTGAACTATATAGGATTTTATAATTTACCAGCATCCAAATACGGGAATAAAAATTTTGCCATTAGCCACTTCCCAAATAGCTTATTTATGCAAGCACTTTAATCATGTTTGCACTGCCAATTTCAATGCCACATTTTAAAAGCATTATTTTTAATCAAAATAGCCCTAAAATGAAGTTATTTTTGCAAAAACCTGCAAAATTTCCGAGCGCTGGGGGCTCCGCCCCCAAACCCCCGTGCCTCAGGCAAAATTTCCCAGCAGCCTTCGGCGGCTGGGGGATACGCCCCCAGACCCCCAAAACATCCCCCCCATTGCGAATTTCTGGCTACGCGCCTGTAACGGACCAATATTATTATAACAACTAAATTATTATTAACATCATAGAACAAGCATTAAGTTGCTGAGTTTAAATAGCCAAAATTAAGCATGCGAGGAAACGTGTTCTCTAGCTCAAGTGGTGGAGCAGTGGATCGGTAATCCAAAGGCTGCAGGTCCGATTTCTGCGGGAAGATCACTTTTCCCATTGATTGTTTTTAGGTAGTCGCCGTTCTGGTGGCTCTTCCCCTAGGCTACCGCACAGGTAGCCTTTAGGACAGATGGCTCGCAAACGACTAAATACTGTAACTAAACTGAAGTGAACAATTGCCGGTAGAAAAGTCGACCGTTCTGGCGAGTTGTGGTTCAAATTTAAAATTACAGTACTTTGTATTTTTCTGAATCAATATACTGCTTAAGTAGCGTTTTTAATTCACTCTAAAAGTAAGCAAGCAAAAGTACAGCCACAAAAAAACTACTCACAAAGTACTCTTTACCAGAAAAAAAATATTTAAGTAACCAACGCCAGTAAAAGTATTTCATTACTTTACACCACTGCTTCCCACACCAATTTGCTGCAAAACACGTTTAATAGGCTCAGTGAGATTCTGCACGTAGGGGACCACAGTCATGATTTTCGTTTGTTGGAAGTCGCTTTCAGAGCGAGCAGGCCGGCGTTTGGAATGAAATCTTAGACATCCATTTGAAATCCAAATGTTGTTGATCGTGCGTATTTCATCTTTTTTTGGGTTTTTCCTCTTTTATTTTGTTCACAAATTGGGAGAAAAGAGTTTGGGAAATGCTTAGTTTTTGTTGAAGTGGATGGTGGGAGGAAAAAGGTATAGGTATCTGCCGGTATGCGTTAGTTTTCTGAATTCTGTGGTTTGTAGCGATCCTTTTGGAGTGCGTGTAACCAGCACATCCAGGAAAGCAAGAGAACGTTGGTGTTCTACTTCTCTTGTAAACTTGATGGAGTCGCATATGATATTCAAATATTGATAGAATTCTTCGATGTAGTTTGATTCCATTACACCGTGTACGTCATCAATCTAGCGAAACCAAATACAAGAAGGGGAATGAAAGCTGTTGTTGGACCTTTCTTCTAGCTTTTATATTACGATGTAGGCAATGATCGGAGATAAGGGCGAGCCAATTAGAGTGCCAGATATCTGCTGATATATTGATTCGTTGGAAGGTAAAAAAAGGTCGAACTAAAGCAAATATATCGTTGCCACGTTCTACTTTCTGCGTTGAAAGTTAAAGCCTTTTTTACGAGAGTTTTGTGAAAATGTAGATTTTACGCGTTATGAATTTTAAAAACAGATGGAGCTTAAAAATATACCCACCTGACAATTTGTAACAAATATATTAAGTTGCCGACTAGAAAAATCACTCATTTACTACCAAACTATGGTAAAAAGGTAAAAATTACCAAAAAATTCACAGTGCAATTTGCGCGTATCTCAATTGCAGAGAAAATCTTACGAAATTTTACGCGTATCTCAATTTCAGCGGAAGTTTTTGAAACTTTTCCTGTGCAATAGTCACGTATCTCAACGAAAAACCTCCTAATTGTGAAATAAAACACACTTCCTTTGGTATGCTACAAACAGATTATCAAACAATTCTATTACAATTATCCAAATAAATGTAACATATTACACACAAATTTTTGAAAAATTTAAAAAAATCGCCAAAGCATAAAAACATCCATATCTTAAAACAGTAAAAATCGTTATCCGCGACTATAGCACAGGAATGAAGTTATATTTTTAATAAGATAATTTGGTTGAGTTTGAATTTTATTAAGACGTTTAGCACTAGTATTTCCCCATGTCATTACGCTATATTTCTAGTACGAATAAACTAGACCAAAATACACATTTTTCAGAACCAACGTTGAAGCATAATGACAGAGCAACAAAACAAAATGAAAACTTAGTTCAAATAAATATGGTAATTATTTTTTAATAACCCTACTGCTTCTTCAAAATTTCTGAATTTTTAAACGTAGGTCTATTGAATGAAAGCCAACAAAAAAATCCCAAAAAGAAAACGCGGGAAAATTGAAAGCATTTTTCATGTTTAGCTAGAAAAAAAATTGTTAGTAAAAACGCTGTTGAAATGCACATTGGTTATTTCTTATTTGTTGCATTGACATTAAGCATCTTCAACACCATTATCTATTTCGGATCCGTTATTTTTCCGCCATATTACGATGCGAAATATTAAAAGTTACGAAAAAGTGACTTTCAATCTGGTTTAATCAATCAGAAAAAAAGGTAGTCGATCAAGCACTGGAAAAAACGTCTTCATCAAACTATATTGACGAGTTACTGTGAAAAGCAAAGACATGTAAAATATTGTATTTGCCATTTAAAATTAGGATAAAACACTTTTTTTAGCGTGAGATAAAAAAAAAAGGTGAACTGTAACCTCAACTGCAACCGTATTTGCATTTCATTTACACTAGGGATGCACAAACTGCAGCCGTAAAAGAATTTTTATGCGGCCGTGAAATTGTACTTAATGCACGTTGTGGCGGCAAAGCATTGTTTAAAATGTTTTGCTACGTAAATGTTTCTCCAAGGAACACATACGATTTGGTATCTGTACAGTGTTAAATAGTGCAATAATACGCCAGTGCTGTTTATTTACCGAAGCGAAACTATTTACCACTTACAGGTGGCCAGCCAAATTCTTCACAAAAAGTTTTAATTCGATAGTTGCGTAACTTTTCAACTTCGCAGTTTTTGTAACTGGTTTATTCCCGGAACTTTATGTTTGTTACTTAACAAGCTCGCTAGTTTAATGTCGTGGACAAATTTCTAACTGTGATGTCACAATGATATGATTGATACGTTTGAGTTAGTTTTTATAAAGATTTTTCTAAATTGTTTCTTTTGCCTAAGTTATAAATAACGCGAATATTCTTAACTTAGGGAATAGAAGCGAGAATCAGTTTTGACGTGAAACTGCTGCTAAATCACATTACAAGTGCTAGCCTATTACGCCGCTTAGGATTCAGTTACAGTAATCCTATGTTATGTAATAAAAATATAATAGCTCTACTATAATTCTAGAGTATATTAAAGGTAAGTCGTCTTGACCTCTGCCCATTAGTCAGAAACGTAGCCAGGGAGAGAGGGGATGCTATAGCCCTCCATTGGCCTGCCGACCAAAATGCAGAATAAGGAAAATGCTACGTTTTTTGCACTTCTGAGATTATCTTTTGCACCGGAATAAACTCAAAAATGATTTAAAGCATATTTCGAAACGTTAATTAAGGGGGCTAATTTGTCAGAAATAAAACTCATAAATCAAAATTAACTTTGAAAATGGCCAAAACTTATGATTCAAATTTGATCGCTAATTGAAAAATGCTTACCATAGGTTTCATCAAACAATATAGAAGCGCAGGAATAGGGAGGAGCGACTCAGTACAAGTTAATTACTAAACACTTCTTTCAAACTTTCTTCCAATGGCCATAGCCTCCCTAATTATATCTTTCTATAAAATATAGACGAAATCGATTACTGGTGGAAATTTCATTGAACTACCGTTATAGGATTTTATGATTTACCAGCTTGTAAATAAGAAATCTGAAATTGTAGCAGTAGCTACCTCCCACATAGCCCATTTATGCATAAGTATAATCATGTGTTTGCACTGTGAAGTTCTATGCAACGTTTTAATAGCATTAATTTTTATCAAAATAGACCTAATATTAAGTTGTTTTTGCCGAAAAAATACAAAATTTTCTGGGACTGGGAGCTCTGCTGCCAGACCCTTGCAACAACCCCCCTTTGTAGATTTCTGGCTACGCGCCTGCCTTTAACTAGTCAGCAAAACAGTGCAATTTTTCGTTTACCCTGTTGCTGTCTGGTTTTTGGTATCAAAATAACAGCAATAAAACATATTTAGCAGTTTTTCTGGCATATTTTTTTCGAACATAAAATTTAGCATATTTCATTGGGATCTAGCTTTTTCTAATAGAAAAACATATTTTTTCACCATCTTTTTTCGGATCTAGCATTTTTGTGATTTATGATTGAATAAATTCTCCAAACTTGAAAACTTGACTTTTTCTGATGTTTAGCAGGCTTAAAACGTAAATTCGTAAAAAAATGATCCTTACTAGTAGCGGCCGTTGATGCATTTATAGGATGCGACTGGCAGCACTATTTGCGACTGGCAGCAGTGAAGAGGTTGCACTAACTTGATCAGGTTTGAGGTTAATGGCTTTTAAAGTTCAGATGTCAAAAAAAAATAGCTACAAAATGTCAATTAAACTTTACAACTCTGCTTAGTTCTCGTTTTAACTAAAAATGAGTTTGTTGCAATTTTCACTTAGTAGCGCAGCGCAATTGTTAAAATTGCGGTTATAAGCCAAACTTTTGTTAATACAAATATTTTGACAGTAACTTTTTACTCCGATTAAAAGAACAAAAACGATACGCACAAAACTTATTGATTTGAAAATGCCAATATGATTTTCGGATTTTGTAACTTACGTTATCTTGACCAGAAATTTGACGCACTATCCTTAGTATTAAATCTACACCCTTTTGGCCCACTCAAGATTTTTTTTAAGAAAAATTTTGCCGAACCACATGTGTGAACAATTCTGCTGATTTTGCTCCAAATTTAAGAACTAAATGAAAACAATGTCTGCCTTAGCAATTAGAATGGAAAAACATATGTACACAAGCAAAATTTAGAAACAAAAAATCAAACTTTTATAAATTTGTAAGTGATATTGCATAGTTTAACTTTACAATTACTTCACATTTAAAACTCATAATAATTTACTCCATTCAATACTTTCCAGAAACTTAGATGTAATGTTTAAAGTCAAACAACTTTTTACCAAAAATTACCTACTTCTTTTGCACATTACGCTCTTTTTAGTTCATTTTAACGGCTTTTGTGGTTACTCGCTTTTAAAGTTTAAAGGTATCAAAAAGTTGTCAAAATAATCAAGTAATGTGAATCAAAAGCTCTTATTACAACATTAAACTCAGCATTTTTCAGGAGTTTCTAACACTTTTTCACTTTATTTTAAACCAACAAAGAGCGATCTTTTAAAATTCCAGCTACTTTTGAGCGAAATATTATTATATCAGCCAAACTTAACTCTAACCACGATCATAAACATGCGCGCGTTTTACTATCATCCTATTCTGAAAACGCTATTTAGCATTGCAGCCTAATGGCAAAAATATTGAACATTGTGCAGTATTACATCCATTGTTCAGCACCAAAGCTTTCTTAATCAAATTGTTCAAAAACTTTTGAAGAGCTGGTAGAAGGTTTTCTCAACGTCACAGGTGACAGTTTAGTAAAAAACTCGTCCATCAAGCTTAAATCTATCAAGCCATTGAGCTCAAGTACTTCAACGTCTTGAAGTAATCTCATAAGTTTGACTTTTTAACTTTTGTTCGATATCAATTCATAATGAGACTTCATCTTATAGTTTTAAAGGTCCATTTAAGAGCTAATTGTCCAACATGGCATACCCAAGTTTGGCATGTTTTATCTTTTTGTTTTATTAGCCTTCTGGTAATGTTAAAAATCTAGCTGGTGTATCTGGTAGTCAAAGATTTTGAAATTTTAAGGAGCCCATTTGGCATTGTCTTCTCAATGTCGCCAAGCAAATTTTGTTATCTTTAATCTTTGATTTGTATTAACCTATCCAATCGATTTAATTTGTTTAGCTTTTGTAATTAATGGGGGAGGTATCAACAATAGGAAGATCCCTGTATTATGGCATCCCCCAATTTTTTCATATTATATTTTTACCTGTCTTGAAAATTTCATTTGTCTTTAAGCTTCAGTGGTCAAAAATTCGGAGGACTCGTTTAAGGAGAATTCACCATTTGCGGCACCCAAAATTAGTCATAACTTTATTTTTCTTTTATGTTTACCTATTCTGAAAGTTTCATGTGTCTAGCTTGAATAGTTGAAAAGTTTGAATTTTAAAGGACCTAATCGAGAACCTCCCATTTTGATACCCCCAAATTTTGCCATATTATAACTTTCTGTTACATTTAGCTGTCCAGAAATTTTCATGTGTCTAGCTTAAGTGGATAAAAATTTTTAGTCTTGGTTGCCCGTTCGAGAAGAACCCCATTGTGTTACCCCCAAATTTTGTCATATTTTATTTTTCACATATATTTGCATATTCTGAAAATTTCATCAGCCTAACGTAAGTGGTCAAAAAGTTTGAATGTTGGCGTCCTTGTTTGAGGCGGATCTCCTCATTTTGGTACTCCCAAATTTTGTCAAATTTTATCTTTTCTTTTTATTTGCTTACTCTGAAAATTTCATGGGTCTAGCATGAGTAGTGAAAACTTTGAATTTTGGCGGCCCCTTTTGAGAGGTAGCCCCCATTTTGATATCCCCAAATTTTGTCAAATTTTTCTGTATTTTATATTTACTTCGCCTAAAAGTGTCATATGCCTAGCTTAAAAGGTTAAACAGCTTGAAATTTGGAAGGCTCGTTAGGAGGACATTTTGTCGTGGCAACCTCAATTTTTTGTTATGTTCCACTTATCTTCTTTCCCACAAATTCTGAGAATTTGACTTATCTAGCTTCAACGATTTAAAAGTTCAAAATTTTTGAACTCCCATTTGGTGAGCATTCCCCAAACGCGGCACCCCCGATATAAATGGGGCACAAGGACTTTTGAATATCTAATGAACAGTATGATCCATCTGCTTTTTGTGGTATAGAAGTAGATAGTGATAGAAGAAAAAACAAAAAAGAAAAAGAAGAACAAAAAAAAAAGGAAAAATATTATCCAAGGCAGATAGAGTAAACATGACAATGAGAAAGGTGTTAAGTAGTGTGTTCAAAAAACACAAACTTTTTTTCATCAGTATTGTTAGTTAACAAGATATAGGGGTTTAAAATTGCCCACTTTTTGCCGATTTTTGGCCTCAGAAATCATGATCACGTGACTGAGCGCCCTCAAACTTGGTACGCTTGCAGTCTCTCTCTGCTAGGGTCAGACCCTAGATCACGATTACGTGATCTAGGGTCCCTAAATTTGGCATATATGACGCTTCTAACTATTGTCATATTATACCCAAAATTCAACTTTCCACGTTTAACTGTTTTTTGTTTGTAAACAAATCAACTGAGTTTCGATGCTCATATATCAATAATGGCCGAATAAAATCACAGGTACTACGCGCGTGCGAAGTCCCGATAAATTAAGCGAGTGGTGCTTACACTAAGCTTAAACCAAAGAGTCTATGGTAAAACCGTAATATTAAAACACGAAAGTATTATACAAGCTCAAACAGCTCAATCTCGGTTAACATAATTCAAAAAAACGCATTCGAAAGAAGTTTTTTCAATTTTGAAGAGTGAGAAGCACCTTACTACCTAAGACAATAAATGGTACATGCTCAACCCTTCTTTTTATGATATTAGTCTTGTATTTAAAATTTAAATCGCTCCAATTTTAAAAATGAAAACTCTTGCTGATGACTTTTAAAAGGGCTTCAACTAGTCAAGCTTTGAGGTAAAAAAGTCGAATAATGTCGATGTACGTAAAAAAGGTTGTATTGCAGCCAGTGGTGCCGATTTATGTTGAGCATTTGAGGGAATACTTTATAAATTTACCCCAATTTTACCCTATTTTCAACATTGGGGGGATGAAGCTAGACCTTTTTTTTTTCACGTAAGCATATCAAGTGAAGACCAAAAAAAAGGTCTTCACCGAAAATTGAAGAGTTTTAGTACCCGAAGTAAAGTAAAGACCAAAAAAAAAGTCTCAAAATCATCCAGCGCTCAGATGCAGACCATAGTCAAATTATTGGGGAGATGCAGATGCAGACGATAGTCAAATTATTGGTGGGATGCAGTCAAGTTACTGAAGGAATGTATCTCCCCCACCCCCCGAGGTTTCGACACCCCTGATTGCAGCTACGTTTGCTGTATTCCAAACTCAGCAACACAATGATCAATCAGTGGTTAAAATTTTAAAACACACCAAGGTGAACTTATTTTCATCGATATCATCAAGGGAGTGCCATATATATATTTTTTTTTTCTAAACTGAGTAATTCTATTTTCCGTACACTTATAGGCGAACAACTAACAAACAGTTGGCAAAATTTGTGCGTTTTCAAGTAGAACTACAACTTATTTTGAAAAAAAGAAAATAATTCAGAGCAGTATCTTTTTCATTTCGATATCATCATTATAAGTTAAAAAGCTCTAATTGATTCTGTGGTATATCGAAATTGCAACCAATTTTATATTTTTCAATGACATCAGAGCAATTTAGATCTACTAGGAAATGGTTCATATTATTTTTGCAATATTCTTGGCTTGTATACTTTTGTCACTATACTGCTCTAATTCTGAAAATTATAATGTGCTGTAAATGCAATGAGTTTTGCCAATGTTGCAGGCTTGCAGCTTAACCCTATTTTACAAGGGCTATTTTGACCGCCGTCTTTTAGACGGAGGGGAAAAATGCCCCCCTCCCCCAAGTCCAATTTCTAAACCAAAAGTTATGAGAACACCAAATTTGGTATGCGGGTTGGTGTTTACCAAAATTTATTAGAAAATTTGGTTTTGAGATAATGACGTCATCATTGTGACACTAAAGCAATGTTTTCGAACAAATGATGTCAGTTTTGCGATGATGTCACGGGCGCTTCAAATTTTGTAGATAGTTACTTTTTAATACTGATTCATAAAATGCCTAAGTCAAGTTAGTTACGTCCAGTAATGGGCACCGCCAATTTACCGTCTGTTCCGCAGTCGCAAATTGCACAAAATAACAATGGGTGGTTCGCAACCGCAAATCCGCATGTTTGTGGTATCTTTGCGGTAATTTTTTGCACTTTCGCAACCCCAAATCAATTTTTACTTCCGTAACCTTAAACTGCAAACTTTGATGTTATTTTGTCCTGGTTTGATAAATAGAAAAGACCTATGGCCGTAACATGGCTTCATATTTTCTATGTAGACTATGGACCTGTATTAAACACCAGCAGGTTTTCTTCGATTTATCTAAAATTCTGTTTTTGCTGGTTAAAATATATATGTCAGTGGGATGTCCGAGTGGAAATGTACGCAAGTTTGCTACCATTCATTGACCGTGTAGATTTTTGGCACCACAGCAAACTGGCCACTGTCGAAACAATTTTTTTTAACTAACAGTGACCCTTGATTGTACCTGCGTTACATACCGATAACCAATACTTTAATCCAAATTTTTAATTTTTGCAATTACCTGTTAGGTGCTGACTGCTCAAGGGCCAAAGAAGCATAGCATTTAACATAAGAGTGAGTTTTTTATTAAAATCAATATCTGCACCGCAATTATATTGTATGCAATTTGAAGGCTTTTAAACAACCACTCTCATCTAAAGCTTGACTAGAAGCTCAAGCATTAGAATTTTATGTAACTATTAATCAGGACTGTATTGTAACTAAAATAAAACTTACAAAGAAGCCGAACTTTTGGCTTGTTCTTACACACAGCACATTTTCGTTTTTGCAAAAGTTTGCTTCCATATACACCTTTCAAAACAATTCAAAAATTTTTGCACCAGCACAGTAGCAAAACAAAAGAAAAAAACAAAAAAACGTTAACTGGACTTATCATCACGTTTGAACTAAGACGTTTTAATTGCGATCTGCAAATTACCATGCACGATGAAGGTGCATTCCGTCACTCAAGCAGTGAATAATAACTTGATTTTCAAGAACGCAAAAGAGCAACTTCGTGCGACTAGAATTTTTACGTGCCGCGACTCAATAAAGATTTGGGCATTTCTGTTTATCCTATATGTAAGTTCAAGTATGTAAATCAACTAAGGTTTTTCAACTCAATGAACATACTGCAATTGGGAGTTAGAACGAGCGACGAAAGTGACTGGCAGGTGAGTTCGCACTCTTCCAAGTCTCCACTCTAGCCTCCAGAGTCGCAGCCGTAATCATATCCGGCCGCAGTTTTGTTTAAACAAGCAATTTACCGTCCAAAAAGTTTTGTCAATATGACTAACTTAGCTCGTGAATTTTGGAGTAACACCGCCAACTGCTCAGAAATTCATGTCATTTCTTGAATAAAAATAGGCTGAGCATTTTGACGCATCATTTGCATAATACCTGCACTTTGAAAAATTAATAACGCATAGTTGTATTATGTATACATCGCTAAATATCACAAGGTTATCCAAGATACAGAAATTTGTCCAGGTTTCCAAAGTGAGCAGGAATATTAATTTCCAAACTTTTCAAAAATTTCTTAAGCTGCTACGCACGTAGTATAAAGTATGCATTCCAAAAACACAATTAGCGACACTCAAAACAAAAAAACTTAAACGATAAATCTAAGATTGAAAATGTTGGTAAGCCTGCGCAGCTTATTTGTTTACGCGACACACTGGGCATGCCATCAAAGTCGTTTTGAGCAACTCCTTGCCACTTCAGAAAGCCTAAGTTTCCTTTCAGAAAAACAAGCCATTTGAAGTGTCTCGACGTTAAACTAGCTCGTTTCGCTGTAAGAATAGCAGCACCCATGGAAGATAATCGTTTCACAGTAGTGAAACTTGGCAATGGGATGTTGTACTTCATAAATACATCCATCCAACTCTGTCGATACATTGAACCGTAAAAACAATTTTTTGAAATTGTAAAGAAACGATCCCCGAAATGTTGTTGCTTTGCGGATTTGCTGTAGATTTCAATTTTTTACCGCAAATCCGAAAATGTTTGCGGTAAGAAATCGATTAGCAAATCCACAAATCAAAACCTGGAGTCCACAATTTGCGGATTTACGGAAGTGCACAGCACTGCAATAAATCCATTTAAGCTCAGGCTTTGATTCGCTCCATAAGTTACTTTACTTGTGTATGACGTCACAAACTCACAAGCGTAAAAATAACCTAAAATTGGACTTTTCGTTCTTTCGATGACTTTGGTTACGGGGGTTTTGCTTGCGTTTGACACCCAGCAGTTTTGTTTTGCCCCAAACTTGCTCTGTATCGTCAAATAACCGTTCTGCAATTTTCGTTTTAATTGTTTAAGGATTTACAAAAATATCGTTGGTTGTTTGCATGACATAGCAAAGTTATCTGGTAAATGCAGTATTTATAGCCTTTATTTTTTTAATTGATACAAGTTACTGTAATTGTCTCGTCATTAGTTTTGAGTTGAAGCTGACTGTTCTTAAATTTTCAGTGCAGAGTGACTCAGAGCAAGATATTGTATGATCCCGCAATCAGGCTAGCTCAAGTTACTATTGCTACTAATTTTAAATACCCAATTTACCGGTATACGCTCAAGTTCTCTTCTCTAAACTTCTGCCATCAATAGGTTCAGGACCACCGAGAGGGGGGGCAGGGGGGTACAATGACCCCGGGGCCCATGGACTTTAGGGGGCCCATGGGCTTCAGGAAAGCCGTTGGCTTCAGTGGGCCCAGCAGAGGGCCTATGAGCTCGAGAGGGGCCCATTAAAATGACACTATGAGCTCAGCATGTGAGGCCTGAAGACCTTTTTTTTTTGAGATCACCTAATTTGGGCCAGAAAAACCGTTAGAATTTCGGTGAAGACCTTTTTTTTTTTGAGATCACATCATAAAAAGACATTTTCGCCGTCTGTTTTGGAGTTCACAAAACCGGAAATCCATTCGATTTGAGCTGCCCCCGGGCCCAAGTTCGGCTCTCGGCACCCCTGAATAGGTTTGACAAAACAAAATGTAAACTAAAATAAACTACTGTCTGAAGTGTCATGTATATTACACGATATTGTAATAATTTGTCAAATGCTGATAAAATTGCTCACTGACATCGAGCGTCTTCTTCTTCTGCTTCTTTCTTCATATTTCTTCTTCTTTCTTCATCGCCCGCTTTTCTGTGAGGGTTGCGGGGGTAGCAGCTCGAGATGAAGCCGCCACAATTCACGGTCTTCTATCACATTCATCATTTCGCTTGGGTGAAGACCAAAGCGATTCTATCCAAGATCCTCAATATAATGGTTCCATCTAGTTCTGGGTCGTCCAACTGGTCTTCTCCCATTCGCTTTGCCAAGTGAAGCTTGTTTGGGGACTCTTTGCTGAGGCATTCTGCTTACATGGCCAAACCATCTAAGCTCTGAGATCTTTCAATTCGGAGAAGTAATGGTTCAATGTTAAGAGATTTTTGAATCTCAGAGCTTCGCACCTTGTTAAAAAGTGTAACTCCTTCGATTCTTCGTAAAAACCTCATTTCGGACGCTTGCACTTGTGATCGCATTCTTTCGGTTATTACCCAAGATTCATGACTATAAGTGAGAATGGGGACAAAACCTGTTTTGAAGATTGAGAGCTTTGCCTTTTTTGACAACTCTCGTTTCATGACAACCAAATCGTGCAAAGCTCGCATTACTGCACTAGCCTTGCGCCTATTCGGGTATACAGTTCTTTGTCTTGCCTTACATCACTCGTGAATGCAATCTCAAGATACTTAAACTTTTTCACCTGCTTCAGTGTCGCTCCATTCACTTGTAGCACGCAGATTTCAGGGTTTCTTAAAACATGAAGTGCTTCAGTTTTGGCCGTGCATATTTTCATTCCGGCGGTGTTGCACGCATTTGCAAAGGTATTTAATGCGCGTTGGAGGCCAAATTTTATGGAAAAAAGTAGAACCAAATCATTAGCGAATAGCATACGACTGATTTTTGTATGGATACATGGGAGAATACGCTTTTGTTTTCTTGTTTGTTTTCTAAAAACTCCACCTTAATTGCTGCTTGAACAAAAATTAGTTTGAAATGACTATTTTACAGTATGTTAGTACAGTGAAATGTGAATAGTTTTTCATTTGACGTATAAACACGCATAAGTTTGTTTTCGATTTTTCGCGTTTGAATAATGCCGCTAGCATTTTTTGCTGTAGTTCAGTTCCTAGGCGTAGCCAGGATTTTTGATTTGGGGGGGACAAACCTCAAATCACATGCAATGACGTAATCAGAAATTTTCGAAAAGGGGAACTCTTAATGGGACAAAGATACCGTAAAATGGAGAATCAGATGCCGTGGCCTGGGTTGCTATGTAACCAGGATTTTGTTAAAGGGAGGAGGTCTTCAATCAAAATTTGATAAGTTTTTCAAAAAATTGTAAATTGGGAGACATGACGAGGAAACTAGGGAAACTTAAACGTATCACAGATGGGGCCTGGGAGTGGATCCCTTAGCCACCGAAGGCTTTGGGGGTCTGGGGACAAGGCCCCCAGCCGCTGACCGAGTCTTTGTAATTTATTGAAAAAAAAAGCTGTTTTAATGCCATTTGGATCACATTTTGCTCGTTTTAGAATCATTTGAAATAACTAAAGTTTTACAATTTAAAAACCAATGAAAAAAATTAAATCGTTCTGTTTTCCTTTTATTTACAGGCCAAGTCCAAAACATGTTTGAAATCTTGAACTTCTGGGTTAAATTTTGTTAGTAACTTGGCCCATGTAGGGAAAGCAAGGTGCGTTGCCTCCTGCATACATTTTTAACACTAAATAATAATTCACTCAAAGATGTGCTTTGGAGATTTTTGTTTTATCATGAAAATAACCAGTTTGTGGAGTGCATAAACTACCAAGGGGATCAGGACCCTTAATTCAAATTCAATATTTTGCTCAACAACCATTTCCTCCAGCTAGTTTTTTTCAACAGTGTTATGTCGCTAAAAATCTGGAAAGGAGGTGGATTGTTATGTAAAGTTGGTACAATAGATGGTTACTAGTTATATTATAGCAGAATTGTAAACGGGCCGACTAGTTCAGGCCCGAACTCGGCCCGAACCCGAAACTATAAGCCCGAACCCGAAAACTACTTTGAAGCCCAAATCATGCCCGAAAAAAACCGAAAGTTAAGTAGGATCTGAAATATTTAGCAATCTTGTTAAGTTATTTTGATTATTCTTTTGTGCACCGAAGACAAAAAGTACATCTCAGGCCCGAATCAAGCCCGACATTTTTGTCAACTTTAGGCCCGAACCCGGCCCGAACCCGACCCGAAAAGCCCGGCCTGACTTACAACTCTGTATTATAGCATTACATTCACAAAAAGGTTAGCTGATGGACTGAGGTTTCAACTTTTAGGAAAAAACCCTAAATTTCTCCCGGGTAATGCATTTAAATTGGTTGGCAAAAATTTAAATTGAGGGGCCTCGGGCCCACTGGTTATCAATATTAATATTACTGGTAATTACTGTAGTACGCAAACATGCTAAAAGAAATTGAAACTGAAAAAACAATAGACTTTGTTGTCACTTTTTTAATCATTGGTAGCCATTCAATTGGAGAGGTAGCCTCCCCCCCCCTTGGCTGGCTTTTTGTTCAGTTCCATTTTGTAGCTAACTAGCCGTTACTATGCATGCGACCAAACGTCAGAAGTTTGAGCACTCTAAGACCAGGTTTACACTGTGCGTAAAACTGTAAGCGCACGAGTTTATTTTTAGTTTAAGGTGAATTTAAACAGCATCCCTTTTTCGTACGTTTTCGTCCGCTTTTTTACGTTTTTACTTCTTTTTCAAAAAGTATGCACTTTTTCATCCGCATTTTTATAAGTCCATATCCTCACTAACCAGACAGTCACATTCTGAACTAAAGTTTTCCAAAAAAAATTTTTTGTAAAGAAGTACAGCTCTATTTTGAAATATCGCTCTTATCCTTCATACACAAAATTTTTGAACAAAATTTTTATCTATATACAACAGTCTACTTAGTGCGGATATGGACTTATAAAAATGCGGATGAAAAAGCGCATACTTTTTCAAGAAGAAGCAAAACGTAAACAAACGGACGAAAACGTACGAAAAACGGATACTGTGTAAATTCACCTTTATTTTAAATAAAAATTCGGTTCGTCCGACATACCATCATAAAAGCTACCAGTTTGTTAAAACAAATCAAGGTTGCGCTCGTACGCTCACGATTTTGCGTACAATGCAGATCGGGACTAAAGCGACTTTTATAGACCGCGCGAATTTTTCATTATTGGAAAATCTGCTTAGGCATAAAATACACCAGGTCGGTAAAAACCGCTTTAACTGGCCTCATCAAATAGTTTTGCGTCACATCGGTTACGTAAAAAGTCTTGATTCCCAGTTGATATACTACTACACTAATAAAGAGTTTATGGTTTTAATCAATCGAACCGGTTGACAGCAAAGGGACGCGTTCGTTTGACCGGATGTTAAAAAGTTCTGAAAATATGTCTTAATACTATTTGAGGATAATGTTTTTTGCATTGTTTTTTTAACGCACCCCAATACATGTTTTTAAACTTGTTTCCTCAACTACTCCAAATTTTGACATCTCTGTAAAATATTTGAGTTTTTGAGAAAGCTTAGTCTCGATATTGTATAGAAAACCTGCTACATACTTGACAAGAAATGCAAGAAGAAGCAGACTATAAGATCATTGCTAGCTAACATCATTTCGGTTACTGGTAAACAGTCACCTCAGCTACCATTGTTACCGGTACTATGATTGGTGTTCAAAAATACTTAAAATATTAGTAGTACGCGTTAGGTATTTGCTGAAAGCAGCAGCATAATTGGAACGACGGACGGTAGCCACGCGGCCATCTTGCAACTACAGAAAGTACGAGATTTCAGACGTTTGCTTATCACTAGACAACGGTTAAGTTTAGCAACTTCAAATGCAAAAAGCATTTTAAGATTAATAAGATCTTTTTGCTAAGTTTTAGAGCAATAATTAGATCCGTGACTTTGGTTTCAGAGCCAGAAAATCGACCAGAAAGTTTGGCGGAAAAAAAGTCTCGTTCAAAAACGGCTAAAGGCAACAAAGTTTTCACACGGTTGTATATTTCATGATGCTCTTTTATCCAGGCAGCTATGGTCTGGCAGCTATGATTTTTTTATTTTTTTATTCCGTTTTCTTTTACTTCATTTTTTACGTTTTTTTCTTTTGCTTTTTAAACCTCGAATACGCTTTTCTTCTCCTACACGGATTAACAACAAAATCTAATTTTTGTGGAAAATCGTTGAACTAAACACGCAGCTTTGCTTTCGTGAAATGTTTTTGGTGTTATCCCTCAAGAAACCCAACGAAATTAACTCTCTAAAGTTGATTTTTAAACAGCTTATTTTTAATATTCATGGATATTTAAGGTTATATTCATGGATATTTAACGCTAGTAAAACACATTTTGCATGTTTTTACAAGTATTTGAAAGGAACTAAATCGCAAAAATTTGAAAGTCATTTGAAAGATTTAATTCCTAGCCCTTTCAGCCCTACCCACTTAATTACAGATCAAGTTCAAAATACGTTTTAACGCTTGAATTTGGGTTAATTTTTATAGTGACTTGGCTAAGGGGAGAGGCATGAAGCCCCCTTTGCCAACTCTAATGGTTGCGCCACTTCTTAAATATTCATTTGTAAATGCTTAGGCAGCGCGGATGTGGAAGTGAAACGGCGAAAAATGAATCGCTTCCACTTCCATCGTGTACATTTCAACGTTGTAAAATTAAACCTGTTGCATTTTTTTTAGATCTTAAGACAAAAACTTGTTGTTAGAATGAACATTTGCAAAAACAGTTTGAACGTTTGGGGTCCATTTACGTGTTTGGAATGATGAGATTTTGGATTTTTTTCGCACTGTGGTGCGAAAAAATTTTTTGGCTGAGGAGGGCCAACTTCATATTAATTATATTAATATTTACTCCTAATCGCGTATCCAATTAACAATTGCATGAGATAAGTAAATCAAAACAAATACTTAGCAGCTAGGGTTTCACTGCGCAATCCACCTCCAACGTAGCCCCACGCTGGATCCTCTCCGTGGTCCATTAAGATGCCAGGTGGTCCGTTCCGTTTAGAAAACCCTATACTATACCGTACCGTACTGTACTGAACTGTGGTAATTCAATGTTGTAGTTTATTGTTACTTTGGAATCATTTTAATGGAATAACTTGATGAAGAATTCTTCACTTCAAACCTTGAATCCGTAAATATGATTTAAAAGCATGAAATTTGCTTTAGCTTAACTATACAGTATTTTACAGAGCTTTGTTTATAGCATTGTTAACTGCCTTAAAAATAAAGTAATACTAGAATGTCGCAAGTCAAACAGGATCCAGCGGTGAATACCGTTTCACAACCTGCAGCAGCTCCCATCTCCCAACAACCTGCTGTAAACTGGCAAATGATGGTTGACATGCACAACAGCCGCTGCACTCATCAACACACGAGACAAGAGACAAAGTATAAACAGAGTGCTTTTTTATGGGCTTTTCTACTGTTCTTCTTTGCAAGTCCTCTTTGTACCTGCATCCCGTTTTGTTTTGAGGGCATGCAGACCTCGTATTGCCGGCAGTGCAATCAGCAGTTAAGCTCGACCGAAGACAATTCAAAAACAACCGCTGCACATGTTGTTTTGAGCTTATGTTTGTTAGTCGGATTGGGAGTTACTGTTTTTGTCATATACTATTTCATTTCCTTTCGATCCCCATAACCGATCCTATTATATTCTCTAGACGTAGCAACCAACGGTGGATGGTAATGTCTCGGAATGGATATAATTTTGTTCCGTCGCACTCGAATAATTTTTAAATTGAACGTTTTGTCGCCTGTTTCGTGTCTTCATGTTGTAATAATTTGTTTTCTACACAAGCTATTTGACCAACGGATTTTACAGTATTTTTACGGTAGAGGGGCAAAAATTTCCTCGGTCTAACTTCTCTTTCAAAGCAGGCTTAAGTCATGGGAACACCATGCTTGTTTGGTTGGTGGTGTAAATTGTTGATGTTTACCAAAGTAGGATTTGAGTTGATTACGTTGTCACAATGACGTCACGGTTCTATTTTGGAAAAATTACGTTATTTTTCAATGGCGAAATAAACGGCTCAAATGCAGCACATAGTTTATTTTTTTAAACTAAATTATAAAGAACCCAAGTCAAAAGTGATCATGTCACTAAAACTTCTTATGATGTTACTTAAGTTAAGTATGAGCCAAAGCTAAAAAATGCTCAGCTTTCAGAAAGTGACTTCGGCAAACCTCAAAATTGGGAAATTTACCCTTACCTCAGAAACCCCATATTTCTAGGTTATTTGTGAATAAATTTGAATGAAAAGTTAAGTTAATATAAACTGACACAATTTTTTGTGAAGGGATTAATTACAAAAAAAATCGAGTGTAAACCCACCTCCCAGCTTAAAACAAGGTCAAACGATAACTGAAGGAAAAATCAATAGAAGAATTTAAAGTTACAGTAGGCCCATCGTATTAAATTAGATTGGTGGTGACTTCATTCTTCTTGACCCAGCCGTTTCAGAGCTATTAGGCTAAGCCACAGAAACCTTTTAAATGCATCAATATAGAATTCAATGGGCTAGGCTATTGCATTGAAACGTCAGAGTTGCCAATAAAAATTAGTCAGAGTTGATATATTTATGGAAGGCTCTACATCGTGTTTGAAGTAGAATGTTTTTGGAACGGCTGGCCAAGATTGATAGAGTGAACGCAAATCAAATCTAATATGATTGGCTTAACTGTAGATAGCCCCATTGATATACAATATTATACAATACGTCATTTCTCATTTTGATGTGCCTATCAATTATAAGTATTTTTGCTGTAACTGACTGAGGTTGATGTACGTATACTGGTATTGGAAATTGTACAGGTACTGATGACATATTGGCAAACGATACAAACCAAAGCAAGGAGTTTTTTTCCACTGCAATTGCCCACTTTAAATCCTATAAAACATAAATAAGCATCATGAACTTTATTGATTTATTTTCTATCCAATCTGTAGTTACAGAATTATTTTTATTTTTTTTAGTTGTTTAGTATGCTCAGAGTTAGAACGATTCTAATGTTGCCTTGCATTTTCTTTTTATGTTGACTGTGAGTTTTGTGTGTATACTGTACAAAGTTTACATATCTTTGAAACACTTTCTTTTAATTTTGCATAAAATTTTTTATCATAGAAAGTAGAAGACTGTGAAAATCTAAAAGCTGCTTTTTTAACCTTAACTTGGTGAGGTGGCAGTAGACTTAGATGACCTTTCGGTGCTTCGCTGTCTCCTCACCAAGTGACTAAATATCGCTTTGACTCTGCAAGTTTGTGTGCTGGTTTTGAAGGAATTGCATGTATCGATGCTTTGCTAATAGACCTAGAGGAAGTTGCAGTTTTTTTGTGTGATATGACGTCACTTGGTAAATAAATAAATATGATGATGACTGATTTTGTCTTCATTCTTCGTTTAACAATTCGTTTTCTTTGAAATCTGTAAAATTTTTGCTCTTCATTGAATACAATTATTTTGATTGATCCATTTGCAACAGCCTAAGCAAAACATTTCTTGAAACGCTTAATTAGTTAAATAATTCCAGTAAAACTAACTCCAATCGATATAAATTGCGTACTTTCTCGGCTTCGTTTCCTTTGAAAATTTTAGTAATTTTTGTGTCAGTTTCATATAGCAATTAAAATAGCAGAACATTACGATGGGGTTTTTAAATGTCAACTTCTCAGACCTGGTTGTTGCTCCCAGTGCCTACTTGATGTTGAATCAAGTCAAAAATGTGACAATAAGTAGGGAAAAAACATTAAAATCTAAAAGAGTAAAATGTAAGCAATGTTCTTTTGGTGACGTAGTCACCTTTTGATTGGCATGGTTGTTTTGTAATTAAATTGTCACAATTGTTTGACATGACTCAGCAATATCCACACACTGAAAGCAAGAACCAGGCTCAAAAATTAGGCAGACATGTAAAACGTTAAATGTGATGTTAAAACCCCACAGCGCCCATGCATACAAATACTTAAAAAACAAATACACGAAAGGTTTTTTTAAGTCGAATGGTGATACATAATCAGACCTTAGTGAAGTTTGGGGGCTATCATAATTAATTATCATATTTATCAACGTTGCAAATATGCAACACTGGGTATTATAGGCTGCAATTATGGATTACAACACAAAAAAACAATGTTTAATAACACAAACGCAAATAATTTCAATGCATATCGAATTTGCAAATACCACATAACTAAATTATTATTTACAAGATACACAAAAACAATTTAGCATAATCGGTGAATAATCTTCATGCAAAACTTTATACAAAATTAGTACCCATTTTGTAGTTGTAAAGATCAACTACAAATGAAGAAATAGTTGTGAAGACCAACAACAAATTACCTTTGCTCCAATTAAAACTTTGATTCCAAAATTCTAAACCATTACCCCTAATTTAAACTCAGAAACCACCATCTTTGAAAACGTACTGCGTGAAAATGTCCTACTAAGTAACCGCTGAATACTTATCAGTCTCTCTCTGAAACTACTATAGTGCTGATTTACAATGCAGCAAATACTACCGGTACATCGTCGCATAAAGCCACTACACAATACTCGCATAAAATGACCAAACTAAACCACTTTTCGAAACCAATGCCATTTTTGTTTAGCAGCCAGTAATGCCAGCGACAGCTGTTCAAAAACATTAGATTTTTAGAAAAGAAACATCAGATTTCATCCCAACTGCAAATCCGATGCAGTAAATTTTCAACAGAAACATCCATGCAGGCCCAGCGCCACGGGGGTCATTTCGGGGCTGGGCCCCCCAATTTACTATTTGTGCCACTTCAAACGAGAAATGTGTCCTCCCAAGCGAACGAGAATTGTGCCCTAAAAGAAAACAACAGGAGCAACGTCACTGAGGTGCACTTGCAATGAATACCTTTTTTGTATTTGGTCTTCACTCCCGAAAGTGAGGGCAAAATCCGTACCAAAGCAAGCTTTTGTGCCCCCAAGCGAGAATGTGTCCCCCTAGCGAAAATTGTGTCCCAAAAGAAAGCAACAGGACCTATGCCGCTGGGAGGCATTTGCGATAAAGACTTTTTTTGGGCGTTCAGTCCCGAATGTATTTTTATGCCCCACCAAAATTGTTTATGCCCTCCCCCCAAGCACACCACTCTGGCGCCGGGCCTGCATCCAGCAATAGAAGTAATATTGGGCTGACGACCGTTTTTTTGAAGATCACAAGATCACATCTCTTTCAACCGTTTGTTTAAGATTAGGTAACGATTTTTGTTTTGTTTGTTTGGGAGATTACCGCATTTCCAAAGCTGTTTGCCAAATGATAAGCTATAGGGTGGATTTAGCTTTTTGTGATCTTTTTTCGTAATTCACATCACATTTTTGTCAAAAACATCAGATTTCCTCCTAAACGCAAATTATCGCAGATTTCCATCAAAAATATCAGACATCAAATAGCAAGTCGAAAACATCAACGCTGGCATCACTGTCTGCAGCTCAACTGGCTTGATTTAGATTTGGATTACATATGGTATGCACTAATTGGTGCTATTTTAAATATTTGAAAGTAAGCCAGGGTCTTAAAAAGTAGATTGAAGTGTTTGCACTGTGTATTTGAACGCATCTACACCAATTTGACCGGCCAGTTGGTCGAGCGGTAACACGTTTGTTTCTGGAGCGAAAGGTCTGAGGTTCAAATCTCGGGCCGGTCAAATTGGACACAATGCTGCCAACGGCTCGCCATCGCTGAGATATTTCTTCGAAAGAAGCTGTGTTGCCCGGGCACAATGACGCGGAAGTGGACCCTGCCAACACGTTACACGCTTCGGCGTAATACAGCGAGTATAATGAAATATTTGATTTGATACACCATTTTGCGACTCAAGCCCTTTGTGCCTAGTGTTGCAAATTTGCAACATCACTTCAAATTGTTTTGCTCCAAAAGATTTTGTGTCAAGTCTGACAGTTTTGCTCGTTCTAAGTGACATTTGGGTAATACTAATTCAAAAAAACACAAAATGCATTTTGATTTCTACACTATGTGTTTGTCAAAAAAGAAAAAAAAAAAAACTGGTCACTAACCAAATTTTGGCAAAATATGCTTAGCAAATATGAAAAAGGCTGTTTTTTGCAGCCAGTGGTAGGTGGAAGTGTGATAAGTTGCACATTTGTAACAGCGAGCGTTTAGGTAACTAGCCAAATTTGAGAAATTAATTTATTCAATCACAGTTCCATTTTCAATGCTCTGGAATCTATGTTGCATGTTTGCAACGTGGGGCGCTACAGGTTAATTTATTAGATGCTAATTAGCCAAGAAGGATGAAGTCAACGCAAATCTAATCCAATTCGATTGGCCTCACTCTAGATACTTCCATTAATTTGGCTTAAGTCCTCATTTGCAAATTGGTATCTTTGAAATCTGTAAAATTTTTGCTTCACATTAAATATAATTATTTTATTGCTGTATTTTCATTGATCCATGTGCTGTCTAAGCAAAATATTTCTTGAAAACTTCAATCAGTTATCTATAAGTATGAAGTAACTTCAATCAAGATAAGTTGTCTTCGTTTTTGGCTCCTTTTACTGTTCCTTGAAAAGGTTGGCAATTTTTCTATCAGTTTCATATAGTATTGAAGACTTGGAAGACTTCACGTCCCTCTACGATTCCTTGTCGAATCGTGACACTTTTTCTTGTGCTCTTTGATAAAGGTGAATTTTGTGTGTTTTGTATTTTTGTGTATTTTTTGTGATGTCGACTAAACAAATAAATTCTGTTCTGTTCATTGAAAAATGGCAGATACACAGTAAGCTGGGTTTTTTAAATGTCAACTTTTCAGGACCATTTGTTGCTCCTGGTGCCCATAGGCGTAGCCGGGGGGAGGGGGAGGGGCAAGAGGCCCGAGCCCCCCTAAATTGAAATGCCATTAATGATAAAAATGAGACAAAAACCTACTGTTTCTTCAGTTTTAGTTCCATTTGGCATTTTTGCGTTTAACATACATGCGTATAACAGTAATGAACAGTAATAATGACAACCAGTGGGCCCGGCCCCCTCAATTTAAGTTTTGCCAACCAATTTATATGCGTAACCCAAGTGAAATTAAGGGTTTTTGTGCTAAAACTTGCTATCTCAGGCCCTCATTTAGCATTTTTATGAACATAATGCAACAACCAGGGACAGATTTACCATATGACACAGTGCCAGGAGCCCCGCTCTCAGATTGTAAGACTTTTTTTGGTCTTCACCTGTATTTGGCAGGACGATTTTGCGAAAGTTTTCAAAGTACAAGAGGCCCCACACAATGTAAATCCGGCTTGGTCAATAGCATGGTTAGTATGCGCCATTTTTCAATCACAATTCACCTCCATCTTGCCAGTTTTTACACGACCATATGCTTTTGAAAAAAAATCAGTTAGAGGAGGTGCTCGCTGAACAAACTATTGAATTTGAATTGAATGAGCCTGAGCCCCCTGGCCGTACATGTACTGTTACAGCTTGTTATTTTCATGGCAAAATAAAAACCTTTAAGAAATATCTTCGAATGGATTATTTTATTATTTACTGCTAAAATATTACAGGATGCAATGTATAACTTACTTACCCCTACCTGGGCCAACTCACTTACAAAATTCAACCCCAAAACGCAAGCTTTTGAACGAGCTTTAGACTTAAATTGTAAGTAAAAGGAGGATTGAACAATTTATTTTTTTCAATCGATTTTTAAATGTTAAAAATTTAGTTCTTTCAAATGGCTTTGAAAACGTGCAAAATGTGATCCAATGGCATTTAAAATAGCTTGTTTTTCAAAAAAATCGCCCACCAACGACATTTTCACTTTTTAATCTTGGTAAACCAGACCACGGCTTCTGGTCTTCCAGTCTACAATATGTTCGTCGCACAAAAAGTTCCTTCTTCGAAAAATTTTGATGACGTCATTACATGTAATTTGTAGTTTGCCCACCCCCAAACAAAAATCCTGGCTACGCTTATGCTGCTGTCTGCTTAATGTTGAATCAAGCCAAAAATATGATAAATTAGGAAAAAACATTAAAATCAAAATGAGTGAAACTGTTTGCAATGCTCTTTTGGTGACACAACTACTTTTTGATTGGCGTGGTTGTGTTATAATTTGTTACAATTTTTTAGCATGATTCAAAAATATGCAGACATCGAAAGCATAAACCAGGCTTAAAAATTGGACAAGCATGTAAAAACGTTAAATGTGGTGTTAATTTATGTAAACATTATGAACATTCACTCGAAATGGCTCACTAAACGAATATGACTATGATGCCTTATATTTGTGTTGGGATTGTTGTGTAGGTGCTCGATAGCTAGAAAGTAACGACAATGCAACTGTTTCGAAACTATGTGTTGTAGGAGAGTAGAGGAGCGGCGCAACGTTATGGTTATTGACTCTCACTCTCAAAACTTAAAAGTTGAATACCATTTTGTAAGTACTGTAACTAATCGTATATTTCCACCGCTGTAAGTATCTCCCCCCTCCTGGAAAGCCTTCCAAATTGTTTCACTCCATAATCAATTTTTTAATGGCTTAAGCTAGAGAATTTTTTTGTATCAGTATAAGTTATAAAACGACGAACATTGTTCGCATGGTTTGAAGTTATTACCTTCTACGGAACCCTGCCAAAATGGAACCTCTCAAAATGAAGAAGAAGTAATTGTATTAAGAACAATAAACAAAGAAAATTAATGATAAGCTATACACTGTATCCAGAGTCTTATAGGCACAATCAAACCTTTAATTAACAGCTTAAGACATACTGTTTCGTAATCGACATTCGTCTTTTATTCCTCGTTAGTATAGCTAAGACTATAGGTATGAACATGAGCGTAGAAAGGCAAGGAATCGCAAACTAACCAGATCATAACACAATTTTGTTTTTTTAACAATATTAATAGTCACAATATTACAAGAGATAATTAATAATTATAACAGTTCATTTCTAAATAATTTTCAGTAGCATGCCTTAAACAGCTGTTTCGCCCAATTTCAAGGCTCATCACTAAGGCTAGCCAGGCCAAAAGGGCAAATATTCCCAGTGATAAAAATCTTCAAAACATTCATCTTTTCCAATTCAATGAATAAATCTTTACCGATTACGTTTATAATACATAAATCTGTACCCATCAATCAGTCAATTTTAGCCAAAATAAGTAAATCTTAACTGAAAAATCTTTACCTAATGAAACTAAAGCTATTAGAGAGAGAGAGAGAGAGAAAGAAACGGAACAAAAACGTGGGTAATCAATTATTTTTCATATTTTATATTTCGTGTTAAAATTCAAAAATTAGGGTGCAGTGCACCTTTAATTTGAGCTGAAGCAGAAAGTTTATCAGTGTTTGTAATAGGCTATGCTGATATATTTGTTGTAAAGAACAGCATTATGGTATTCAACTTTATCCCAAGCAACACGTTCCTCAATATTCATAAACTTGCTGAGATAAAAAGTACCGATATCGTAACTAATGTGTTGTAATTACGCAATCATTATAACATTTCATCGATGGTTATTCGTGTGGCGTGAAGAAATTGATTGTGATAGTTGCAGAGCAGTGCTGGAGCCTCGACATCCATTGATTTATCCGAGTGAACCAAATGCCGAACGCTTCAATTGTGTTTGTTTTAATGTTTTCACTGATGTGTCATGTAACGTTGCTTCATATCTACTTCGTTTGAGTGATTCAGATTGCTGAACAAGGATGGTTTTCTATCTTTTTTTATCTGTGGCCACGCGAGCCCATGTTAGTTTGTTTTTACCGAATTTTGACGTCATTAGGACAAAAGAGCCAGAGATGAAACTCGTGTATATTGCTTGTTATGGGCGTGGCAAAATAGTTTTTACACAGTTTCTAATAGTTTTCACAGTTTTACTGTTTAAAAGTGTTAACGGATTTTAACCGATTTAACAGATGTACCAGACTGACCAGATTTAACAAAATTAACAAGTTTAATTAATAGCAAAATTATTGGTGTGCAATTTACATCAAGATACAAGAGTCAGATTAGGGCAACAATTATTCCTTCTGCATATCCCCACAAGTTGTTGACTGTCTCCATTTCCCTAATTCGTACCAGATGTGTGCATGACTATTCAATATTCATAACTACTCAAATGTGTGGATGACTATTCATAACTATTCAAATGTGTGCATGATTATTCACAAAAAACTACTCACAAAGTAGTACTCGTTACCGGAAAAAAAATACTTGAGTATTAACGCAAGTAAAAGTATTTCGTTACGGTACTTTACACCATTGTTTCCCACACCAACTTGCTCCAAAACACGTTTAATAGGCTCAATGAGATTCTGCACGTAGGGGACCACAGTCATGATTTTCGTTTGTTGGAAGTCGCTTTCAGAGCGAGCTGGGCGGCGTTTGGAATGAAATCTTAGACATCCATTTGTAATCCAGATGTTGTTGATCGTGCGTATTTCATCTTTTTTTGGGTTTTTCCTCTTTTATTTTGTTCACAAATTGGGAGAAAAGAGTTTGGGAAATGCTTAGTTTTTGTTGAAGTGGATGGTGGGAGGAAAAAGGTATAGGTATCTGCCGGTATGTGTTGATTTTCTGAATACTGTGGTTTGTAGCGATCCTTCTTGAGTGCTTGTAACCAGCACATTCAGAAAAGTAAGAAAACGTTTGTGTTCTACTTCTCTTGTAAACTTGATGGAGTCGCATATGGTATTCAAATATTGATAGAATTCTTCGATGTAGTTTGATTCCATTACACCGTGTGCGTCATCAGTCTAGCGAAACCAAATACAAGAAGGGGAATGAAAGCTGTTGTTGGACCTTTCTTCTAGCTTTTCCTTTACCATGTTAGCAATGATCGGAGATAAGGGCGAGCCCATTAGAATGCCAAATATCTGCTGATATATGATTCGTTGGAAGGTAAAAAAAGGTCGAACTAAAGCAGATATATCGTTGCCACGTTCTACTTTCTGCGTTGAAAGTTAAAGCCTTTTTTACGAGAGTTTTGTGAAAATGTTGGTTTTACGCATTATGAATTTTTAAAACAGCTGGAGATACCCAACTGTCTATATATAACAAATATATTGGGTTGCCGACTAGAAAAATCACTCATTTACTACCAAACTATGGTAAAATGGTAAAAAATACACAAAAATCCATAGTGCAATTTGCGCGTATCTCAATTTCAGAGAAAATCTTACGAAATTTTACGCGTATCTCAATTTCAGCGGAAGTTTTTGAAACTTTTCCTGTACAATAGTCACGTATCTCAACGAAAAACCCCCTAATTGTGAAATAAAACACACTTCCTTTGGTATGCTACAAACAGATTGTCAAACAATTCTATTACAATTATCCAAATAAATGTAACATATTACACACAAAATTTAGATAAATTAAAAAAAAATCGCCTAAGCATAAAAACGTCCATATCTCAAAACAGTAAAAATGGAGATCCTCGACTATAGCACAGGAATGAAGTTATATTTTTGGTAGGATAATTTGGTTACGTTTGAATTTTATTAAGACAACTAGAATTGTATTTCCCCATGTCATCACGCTATATTGCAAGTACGGATAAACTAGACCAAAATACACATTTTTCAGAACTGACGTTGAAGCATTATGACATAACAACAAAACAAAATGAAAACTTAGTTCAAATATATATGGTAATTGTATTTCAATAACACTAATGCGTTTTAAAAATTTCTGGATTTTTAAACGTAGACGTATTGAATAAAAACCAACGAAAGTGTCTCAAAAAGAAAACGCGGAGAAAATTGAAAGCATTTTTCATGTTTAGCTAGAAAAAAAAGTTGTTTGTAAGAGTGCTATTGAAATACATATTGATTATTTCTAATTCATTGCATTGACATTAGGCATCTTCAACACCATTATCTATTTCTGAACCGTTATTTTTCCGCCATATTACGATGCGAAATATTGAAAGTTACGAAAAAGTGACTTTCAATCTGGTTTAATCAATTAGAAAAAAACAGGTAGTCGATCAAGCACTGGAAAAAACTTCTTTATCTGACTATACTGGCGAGTTACTGTGAAAAGCAGAGGCATGTAAAATATTGTATTTTCCATTTAAAATTAGAATAAAATAACGTTCTTAGCGTGAGATAAAAAATAAAGGTGACCTGTAATCGCAACTGCAACCGTATTTGCATTTCATTTACGCTAGGGATGCACAACCTGCGGCCGTGAAAGATGTTTTTGCGGCCGTGAAATTGTACTTTAAAATGCACCTGTGGCGGCCGTGCATTGTTTAAAATATTTTGCTACATACATGTTACTTCAAAAAATAGTTACGATTTGCTAACTGTACGGTGTTAATCAATACAATAATACGCCAGTGCTGTTTATTTATCGATGCAAAAGTATTTGCCGCTTACAGGTGGCCAGCCAAACCCTTTCCAGAAAGTTCCAATTCGATAGTTGCGTAGCTTTTCAACATCAACATCATGTCGGCAGCGTGGTCGAATGGGTGAAAGCGCCGTTTTTACGACGACTCTGATCGCAGGATCATGAGTTCAACCCGCACCCTGGTCACGTTGTTGCGTCTTTGGATAAGACGCTTTACGATAATTATCTCTGCTTGGTGGCTTCGAACAAGCAGCAAATTTACGTGGGAAGAAGTCAAAACGTCAACAGGAAAGCTTGGAAAATGGTCAACGCTTAAGCGGGTGCGGATTCGTCCAAAGCATAGCACACCGTCACTTTCTCGTGATAGAAGGATAAAGATGCACCAATCAATCAATCAATCACAGTTTTGTAACTAGTTTATTCCCGGAACTCCATCTTTGTTACTAAACAAGCACGCTAGTTTAATATCGTGTGTAAATTTTAGACTGTGACGTCACAATGACATGATTGATACGTTTGTGTTAGTTTTTCTTAAGATTTTTCGAAATGGTTCCTTTTGTTTAAGTTATAAATAACGCGAATATTTTTGACTTCGGGAATAGAAGTGAGAATCAGTTTTGATGTAAAACTGCAGTTAAATCACATTACAAGTGCTAGCCCAGAGTTGTAAACTGGCCGACTAGTTCAGGCCCGAATCCGAAAAGTAATTTGAAGCCCAAAACATATCCGAAAAAACCCGAATGTAAAGTCAGGTATGTGAAATTTAGCAATATTGTCAGATTATTTTGATTATATTTTCGTACACCTTAGACAAAAAGTACGTCTTAGGCCCGAATCAAGCCCGACATTTTTGTCAACTTTAAGCCCGAACCCGGCCCGAACCCGAAACCGACCCGAAAAGCCCGGCCCGACTTACAACTCTGTGCTAGCCTATTACGCCGCTTAGGATTCAGTTACAGTAATGCTAAGTTATGGAATAAAAATATAATAGCTCTACTATAATTCTAGAGTATATTAAAGGTAAGGCGTCTTGACCTCTGCCCTTTAGTCAGAAACGTAGCCAGGGAGAGAGGGGATGCTATAGCCCTCCATTGGCCTGCCGACCAAAATGCAGAATAAGAATAATGCAACGTTTTTTGCGCTTCCGAGATTGTCTTGTGCACCGAAATAGACTCAAAAATGATTTAAAGCATATTTTGAAACGTTAATTAAGGGGGGCTAATTTGTCAAAAATAAAACTCATAAATCAGAATTAACTTTGAAAACGGCCAAAAATTGTTATTCAAATTTGATCGCTAATTGATAAATGCTTACCGTAAGTTTCATCAAACAATATAGAAGCGCAGGAATAGGGAGGAGCTACTCAGTACAAGTTAATTACTAAACACTTCTTTCAAACTTTCTTCCAATAGCCATAGCCTCCCTAATTATATCTTTCTATAAAATATAGACGAAATCGATTACTCATGAAAGTTTTATTGAACTACCGTAACAGGATTTTATAATTTACCAGATGGTAAATAAGACAACTGAAATTCTAGCTATAGCTACAGTACCTCCAACATAGCCCATTTATGCAAGTATTATAATCATGTTTTTGCACTGCAAATTTCTATGCTACGTTTAGCAATAATTTTTATCAAAATAGGCCTAAAAATTAAGTTGTTTTTGCCGAAAAAATACATAATTTTGTAGGACTTGAAGCTCCGCCCCTAGACCCCGGTAACAACCTCCCATTGCAGATTTGTGGCAAGCGCCTGCCTTTAACTAGTCAGCAAAACAGTGCAATTTTAGTTCACCCAGTAGCTGTCTGATTTTAGATATCAAAATAACAACAATAAAAGATATTTGGCAATAAAACGTAATTACATTTTTCTGGCAAATTTTTTTTGAAATAAAAATTTAGCATATTTAATTAAGATCTGACTTCTTCTTATACATTTTTTCACCATCTTTTTTCTGATCTAGCATTTTTGTGATTTATGATTGAATAAATTCTCCAAACTTGAAAACTTGACTTTTTCTAATGTTTAGCAGGCTTAAAACGTAAATTCGTTAAAAAATGATCCTTACTAGTAGCGGCCGTTGATGCATTTATAGGATGCAACCGGCAGCACTATTTGCGACCGGCAGCAGTGACGAGGTTGCACTAACTTGATCAGGTTTGAGGTTAACGGCTTTCAAAGTTCAGATGTCCAAAAAAAATAGCAGTAAAATGTCAATTAAAACTTTACTACTCTGCTTAGTTTTTGTTTTAACTTGAAAGGAGTTCGTTGCTATTTTCACTCAGCAGCGCAGCGCAATTGTTAAAATTGCGGTTATGAACAAAACCCTTGTTAAAGCAAATATTTTGACAGTAATCTTTTACTCCGATTAAAAGAACAAAAATGACACGAACAAAACTTATTGATTTGAAAATGCCAATATGAATTTCGGATTTTATAACTTACGTTATCTTGACCAGAAATTTGACGCACTATCCTTAGTATTAAATCTACACCCTTTTGGCCCACTCAAGATTTTTTTTAAGAAAAATTTTGCCGCACCACATGTGTGAACAATTCTGCTGATTTTGCTCCAAATTTAAGAATAAATCAAAACAATGCCTGCCTGAGCAATTAGAATGAAAAAACTTGTTGTACAGTATTACATCCATCGTTAAGCACCAAAACTTTCTTAATAAAATTGCTCAAAACTTTTGAAGAGCAGATAGAAGGTTTTCTCAACGTCACAGGTGACAGTTCTGTAAAAAAACTCGGCACTCAAGCTTAAATCTATTAAGCCATTAAGCATAAGTACTTCGACGTCTTGAAGTAATCCAATAAGTTTGACTTTTTTTACTTTTGTTTGATACCAATTCATAGTGGGAATTCATTTTTTAGTTTTGAACGTTCATAAGACCTAATTGTCCAACGTGGCATCCCCAAGTTTGGCATGTTTTATTTTTTCCGCTATATTAGCCTTCAGGTACTGTTAAATCTTTTGTACGAAAGAAAAACTGTTGAACGAGACCAAGTCTGCTCTATATAGACTTATTGAAGCATACAAAGAGCTTCTGAAGGAGATTTTCCAAAACCGACCAGAAATTTGAAGTTGGTTCATTGCTCTGTTGTCATTACAAAATTGTCGAGCAAAACCACTCAATTTGTAAAACGACAGCAAATAAGCTGATTATTTTCTTCTACTCCTGAAATGCACAATAAATGTTACAGTGAGCTGAAATTGCGGTTAAATATTTTCTAGAAGTTACTAAATCGTTCACCATTTAACTTAGTCGTATAGCTTGACTATAACTTACACAATGAGCACAGTCCTATAGAACTTCAATGACACACCTTGTATATCCAAAATTCAACTTTCCACGTTTAACCGTTTTTTTTTATTTATAAACAAGTCAACTGAGTCTCGATGCTCATATATCAATAATGGCCGAATAAAAACAAAGGTACTACGCGCGCGCGAAGTCCCAATAATTTAAACGAGGGGTGCTTACGCTAAGGATGAAAAGTTGTTATATTATACCAGCTCAAACAACTCAATCTCGGTTAACATAATTCAAAAAAACGCATTCGAAAGAAGTTTTTCCAATTTTGAAGAGTGAGAAGCACCTTACTACCTAAGACAATAAATGGGATACGCACAACCCTTCTTTTTATGATATTAGCCTTGTATGTAAAATTTAAATCGCTCCACCTTTTAAAAATGCAAACCATTACTGATGACTTTTAAAAGGGCTTCAATTAGTCAAGCTTTAAGGTAAAAAATCCAAATAATATCAATGTACGTAAAATAGGTTGTATTGCAGCCAGTGGTGACGATTTATGTTGAGCATTTGAGGGAATTTGCAATTTTACCCAATTTTACCCTATTTTCAACATTGGGGGGATGAAGCTAGACCGTTTTTTCTTTCACGTAAGCATATCAAGTGAAGACCAAAAAAAAGGTGTCTTCACTAACCCGAAGTAAAGTGAAGATCAAAAAAAAGTCCAAATATCATCCAGCGCTCAGATGCAGATCATAGTCAAATTATTGGGGAGGATGCGGTCAAAATACTGAGGGAATATATCCATCCCCCAGGTTTTGACACCCCTGATTGCAGCTACGTTTGCTGTTTTCCAAACTCAGCCACACAACGATCAATCAGTGGTTAAAATTTTAAAACAAACCAAGGTGTTTTTCTAACTACTGCATTTATCGATTTCATCAAGGGAATGCGGTTTTTTTCTTTTAAAAAGAGTAATTCTATTTTCCGTACACTTATAGGCGAACAACTAACAAACAGTTGGCAAAATTTGTGCGTTTTCAAGTGGGACTACAACTTATTTTGAAAAAAAGAAAATAATTTAGAGCAGTATCTTTTTCATTTCGATATCATCATTATAAGTTAAAAAGCTCTAATTGATTCTGTGGTATATCGAAATTGCAACCAATTATATATTTTTCAATGACATCGGAGCAATTTAGATCCACTAGGAAATGGTTCATATTATTTTTGCAATATTCTTGGCTTGTATACTTTTGTCACTATACTGCTCTGATTCTGAAAATTATAATGTGCTGTAAATGCAATGAGTTTTGCCAATGTTGCAGGCTTGCAGCTTAACCCTATTGTACACGTGCTATTTTGACCAACGCACTATAGACGGAGGGGAAAATGCCCCCCCCCAAGTCCAATTTCTAAACCAAAAGTTATGAGAACACCAAATTTGGCATGCGGGTTGGTGTTTACCAAAATTTTTCAGAAAATTTGGTTTTGAGATAATGACGTCATCATTGTGACACCAAAGCCATATTTTCAAACAAATGGTGTCAGCTTTGCGATGACGTCACGGGCGCTTCAAATTTTGCACATAGTTTTTTTTTAATACTGATTCATAAAATGCCTAAGTCAAGTTAGTTACGTAGGCACCGCCGCCAAAATGCCTAAATCAAGTTAGTTACGTAGGCACCGCACCGTTTAATAGGCACCGCCAATTTACCTTCTATTCCGCCATCGCAAATTCCGCAAAATAGCAATGGGTGGTTCGCAACCGCAAATCCGCATGTTTGTGGTACCTTTGCGGTAATTTTTTGCACTTTCGCAACCCCAAATCAATTTTTACTGCCGTAACCTTGAACTGCAAACTTTGATGTTATTTCGTCTTGGTTCGATAAATAGAAAAGACCTATAGCCGTAACAATGTTTCATATTTCCTATGTAGACTATGGATCTATATTAAACACCGGTAAGTTTTCTGCGATTTATCTAAAATCCTGTTTTTGCCAAGTAAAATATACAGGTCAGTGGCATGTTCGAGTGGAAATGTACGTAGGTTTGCTAACGTTCATTAACCATGTAAATTTTTGGCACCATCAGCAAACTGGCCACTGTCGAAACAAATTTTTAAACTAACAGCGACCTTTAATTGTACCTGCGTTACATACCGATAACCATGACTTTAATCCAAATTTTCAATTTGTGCAATTACCTGTAGGTGCTGTCTGTTCAAGGGCCAAACAAACATAACATTTAACATAAGAGTAAGTTTTTTATCAAAATCAATATCTGCACCGTAATTATATTGTACTCAATTTGAAGGCTTTTAAACGACCACTCTCATCCAAAGCTTGACTAGAAGTTCAAGCATTAGAATTTCATGTGACCATTAATCAGAACTGCATTGTTACTGAAATAAAAGATACAAAGAAGCCGAACTTTTGGCTTGTTCTTCTTACACACAGCACATTTTCGTTTTTGCAAAAGTTTGCTTCCATATACACCTTTTAAAACAATTCAAAAATTTTTGCACCAGCACAGTAGCAAAAAAAAGTCAACTGCTGGACTTATCATCACGTTTGAACTACTGTAAGTTACGTTTTGATTGTGATCTGCAAATTGCCATGCACGATGAAGGTGCATTCCGCCCCTCAAGTAGTAGTTGCTTGATTTTCAAGTACGCAAAACCGCAACTTCGTGCGACCAGAGTTATTGCGGGCCGCGACTCAATAAAGATTTGTGCATTAATGTTTATCCTATATGATAAGTAGAAGTATGTAAATCAAATAAGGATTTTTAGCTCAACGAACAAACCGTAGTTGGAAGTTAGAACGAGTGACGAAAGTAACAAGCAGGGGAGGTTGTGCTCTTCCAAGTTTCTACTCCAGCCACCAGAGTCGCAGCCGTAAACCAAATGCGGTCGCTGTTTTGTTTTAGAGCAATAATTATAGGTCCGTGACTTTGGTTTCAGAGCCAGAAAATCGACCAGAAAGTTTGGCGGAAAAAAAGTCTCGTTCAAAAACGGCTAAAGGCAACAAAGTTTTCACACGGTTGTATATTTCATGATGCTCTTTTATCCCTTCTAACCCACTTTTGCGGCAATGATTTTTTATTTGATATTTCTTTGTTTTGTTTTTGACTTCATTTTTTACCTTTTTTTTGACTTCTTTTTTTACCTTTTTTTTGCTTGTTAAACCTCGTATAAGCTTTTCTTCTCCTAAACAGATTAACAACAAAATGTAACTTTTGTGGAAAATCGTTGAACTAAACACGAAGCTTGGTTTTGTGAGATTTTTTTGGTATTATCCCACAAGAAACCCAACAAAATGAACTCAATAAAATTGATTTTTAAACAGCTTATTTTTAATATCCACGGATATTCATGGATATTTAAGTTACATTCATGGATATTTAACGCTAGTTAAATCACATTTTGTTCATTTTTACTGACTTGTTGAAAGGAACTAAATTACTAAAATTTAAAAGTCATTTGAAAGACTTAATTGCTCAGCCCTTTCAGCCCCACCCTCCTACTGACAGGTCAAGTTCAAAACACGTTTTAACGCTTGTATTTGGGTTAAATTTTTAAAGTAACTTGGCTTAGGGGAGAGGCATGAAGCCCCCTTTGCCAACTCTAATGGTTGCGCCACTTCTTTTAAATATTCATTTGTAAATGCTTGGGCAGCAGGGATGTGGAAGTGAAACGGCGAAAAATGAATCGCTTCCACTTCCATCGTGGACATTTGAACGTTGTAAAATTAAACCCGTTGCATTTTTTTTAGATCTTAAGACAAAAACTTGTTGTTAGAATGAACATTTGCAAAAACAGTTTGAACGTTTGGGGTCCATTTACGTGTTTGGAATGATGAGATTTTGGATTTTTTTCGCACTGTGGTGCGAAAAAATTTTTTGGCTGAGGAGGGCCAACTTCATATTAAATATATTAATATTTACTCCTAATCGCGTATCCAATTAACAATTGCATGAGATAAGTAAATCAAAACAAATACTCAGCAGCTAGGGTTGCACTGCGCAATCCACCTCCACCGTAGCCCCACGCGGGATCCTCTCCGTGGTCCATTAAGATGCCAGGTGGTCCCTTTAGAAAACCCTACACTCAACTGTACCGTACTGTACTGTACTGTGGTAATTCAATGTTGTAGTTTATTGTTACTTTGGAATCATTTTAATGGAATAACTTGATGAAGAATTCTTCACTTCAAACCTTGAATCCGTAAATATGATTTAAAAGCATGAAATTTGCTTTAGCTTAACTATACAGTATTTTACAGAGCTTTGCTTATAGTATTGTTAACTGCCTTGAAACTACAGTAATACCAGAATGTCGCAAGTCAAACATGATCCAGCGGTGAATACCGTTTCACAACCTGCAGCAGCTCCCATCTCCCAACAACCTGCAGTAAACTGGCAAATGATGGTTGACATGCACAACAGCCGCTGCACTCATCAACACACGAGACAAGAGAGAAAGTATAAACAGAGTGCTTTTGCATGGGCTTGTGTCCTGTTCTGGTTTGCAAGTCCTCTTTGTTCTTGGATCCCGTTTTGCTTTGATGGCCTGAAGACATCTACTACTTATTGCCGGCACTGCAATCAGCAGTTAAGCTCGACCGACAACAATTCAAAAACAACCACTGCACATGTTGTTTTGAGCTTATGTTTGTTAGTCGGATTGGGATTAACTGTTTTTGTCATATACTATTACTATCCTATTATAATCTCTAGACGTAGCAACCGACGGTGAATGTTAATGTCTCGGAATGTGTATCATTTTGTGCAGTCGTACCCGAATAATTTTTAAATCAAACGTTTTGTAGCCTATTGCGTGTCTTTATGTTGCAATAATCCTTTTTCTACACAAGCTATTTGACCAACACAGTTTGCAGTATTTTCACGGGAGAGAGGCAAAAATTTCCTCGGTCTAACTTCTATTTCAAAGCAGGCTGAAGTCATTGGAACACTATGCTTGTTTGGTTGGTGGTGTAAATTGTTGATGTTTAGCAAAGTAGGATTTGCGTTGATTACGTTGTCACAATGACGTCACGGTTTTATTTTGAAAAAATTACGTTATTTTTCAATGGCGAAATAAACGGCTCAAATGTAGCACATAGTTTGCTATTTAAAACTAAATCATAAAAAGCCCGAGTCAAAAGCGATCATGTCACTAAAACTTCTTATGACGTTATTTAAGTTAAACATGAGCCAAAGCCAAAAAGTGCTCAGCTTTCAGAAAGTGATTTCGGCAAACCTCAAAATTGGGAAACTTACCCTTACCTCAGAAACACCATATTTTTAGTGGTTATTTGTGAATAAATTTGAATGAAAAGTTAAGTTGATATAAATTGACACAATTTTTTGTGAAGGGATTAATTACAAAAAAAATCGAGTGTAAACCCACCTCCCTGCTTAAAACAAGGTCAAACGAGAATTGAAGGAAAAATCAATAGGGACATTTAAAGTTACAGTGGGCCCATCGTATTGCATTAGATAGGCGTTGACTTTCTTGACCCAGCCGTTCCAGAGCAATTAGGCTAAGCCACAGAAGCCTTTTAAATAGATTAATATAGAATTCAATATGCTAGGCTATTGTATTGAAACGTCAGAGTTGGTAATAAAAATTATATTTATGGAAGACTCTACATCGTGTTTGAAGTAGAATGTTTTTGGAACGGCTGGGTCAAGAATGATAGAGTGAACGCAAATCAAATCTAATATGATTGGCTTAACTGTATATAACCCCATTGATTTTGTCTTCATTTTTCGTTTAATGTAGAATTTTCAGGCTTCCCAGATTGTGTTTGTTTTCTGCCGCTTTGTGTTTCGCTTAATTAGTGCAGTCGAGCGTTCTATGATACGTGTGGAAACTCATTTAAGATATCAGTTTTCGCTTTTTCTCGAGATTCGAACTACAGCTGTTCTCTAACGCGAGTTTCTTCAATAAGTTTAGTAGCTCTTGTCCCATTGACGCCTTTTTCTCTCGTTTTGACTCAGCTAAACCTTGTAAAATCACTTTCTAGTTTTTTTTTAGTAAACAATGTGATACCAAAAGGAGTGTTTGGTTTGGCTGCTTTATTTTATGACTGTAAACTGAATTTGAAATTTGCTATGGAATATCCTAAATTTACAAGGTCGTTTATGGAAAAATTTGTAATCAAACTTGACTGGTATGCATTGTGCTTCGTATTTTGTGTTTAAAGTTTACTGTTTTAATTTTTGGTATTTAGTTCTGTTTTAATTTTTGGAAGTTAGTTAATATTTTGATGGCTAAAATTAATGCATATTTAAATGCCTTTCATTGAGTTACTGTTTTTTGAATGCCTGAAGTAGCTTTGACGTTGAATTAATTAATCTCGAGTAAATTGAATAACCGATATGTGTTAGGTTGTTAATTTTCGGCGTTTATTTGCAGTGCTATAGCCGCGACCTTTTGTCTGTAACGTCCAGGAATTCTTGGCTGCGGACCGATCATAAACTGGTAATTTGATTTGTTCTAAATTGATGTCTATCTAAAGTTTGGCATGGACTGTTACTGATATAATTTACAGTATATTCACGATAAACTATGTTGATATAAATTTAGTTGACAATGTGTTTTAATTGAATGGTTTGTGCATTTGAACGTTAAGTTGGTTACTGTTTAAACTTGAAGTTTTTTGATTTGACGTACGTCGCAGCTAAATTAATGTAGTTTGCGTGTCTTGAAACTGTTAGACATCCTGAATGTTTGTGTTCTTTATAGAAAACCGTCTGAGCATACGTCTACGTTTTAGCATACATCTACGTCTTCGTAACTGATTGTTTCTGGATATCAATACAAGTTTGAATTGCTTAAAGACGCGTGAAAAGGTTTTTGAGATCCGACAGACAGCCAAGGATTACTAAATTCTACATTTAACAAATCGTTATCTTTGAAATCTGTGAAATTTTTGCTTTTCATTGAATACAATTATTTTGATTGATCCATTTGCAACAGCCTAAGCAAAACATTTCTTGAAACGCTTAATTAGTTAAATAATTCCAGTAAGACTAACTGCAATCGATATAAATTGCGTACTTTCTCGGCTTCGTTTCCTTCGAAAATTTTAGTAATTTTTGTATCAGTTTCATATACCAATAAAAATCGCAGAACATTAAACTGGGGTTTTTAAATGTCAACTTCTCAGACCTGGTTGTTGCTCCAGACGCCTACTTGATGTTGAATCAAGTCAAAAATGTGATAATAAATAGGGAAAAAAACTTTTGGATTGGCGTGGTTGTTTTGTAATTAAATTGTCACAATTGTTTGACATGACTCAGCAATATTCACATACCGAAAGCAAAAATCAGGCTCAAGAATTAGGCAGACATGTAAAACGTTAAATGTGATGTTAAAACCCCGCAGCGCCCATGCATACAAATACTTAAAAAACAAATACACGAAAGGTTTTTTCAAGTCGAATGGTGATACATAATCAGACCTTAGTGAAGTTTGGGGGCTATCATAATTAATTATCATATTGTTCAAAGTTGCAAATACGCAACACTGGGTATTATAGGCTGCAATTATGGATTACATCACACAAAAAACCAATGTTTAATAACACAAACGCAAATAATTTCAATGCAAATCGAATTTGCAAATACCACAAAACTAAATTATTATTTACAAGATACACAAAAACGATTTAGCATAATCGGTGAATAATCTTCGTGCAAAACTTCATACAAAATTAGTACCCATTTTGTAGTTGTAAAGACCAACAACAAATGACCCTTGCTCCTATCAAAACTTTGATTCCAAAATTCTAAACCATTACCCCTAATTTAAACTCAGAAACCACCATCTTTGAAAAAGTATTGCATGAAGATGTCCTACTAAGTAACCGCTGAATACTTATCAGTCTCTGTCTGAAACTACTATAGTGCTGATATACAATGTAGCAAATACTACCGATACATAGTCGCATAAAGCCACTACACAATACTCGCATAAAATGACCAAACTAAACCACTTTTCGAAACCAATGCCATTTTTGTTCAGCAGCCAGTAATGCCAGCGACAGCTGTTCAAAAACATTAGATTTTTAGAAAAGAAACATCAGATTTCATCTAAACTGCAAATCCGATGCAGTAAATTTTCAACAGAAACATCCATGCAGGCCCGGCGCCACGGGGTCATTTCGGGGCTGGGCCCCCCAATTTACTATTTGTGCCACTTCAAACGAGAAATGTGTCCTCCCAAGCGAACGAGAATTGTGCCCTAAAAGAAAACAACAGGAGCAACGTCACTGAGGTGCACTTGCAATGAATACCTTTTTTGTATTTGGTCTTCACTCCCGAATGTGGGGGCAAAATCCGTACCAAAGCAGGATTTTGTGCCCCCAAGCGAGAATGTGTCCCCCTAGCGAAAATTGTGTCCCAAAAGAAAGCAACAGGACTTATGCCGCTGGGAGGCATTTGCGATAAAGACTTTTTTTGGGCGTTCAGTCCCGAATGTATTTTTGTGCCCCACCAAAATTGTTTATGCCCTCCCCCCAAGCACACCACTCTGGCGCCGAGCCTGCATCCAGCAATAAAAGTAAAATTGGGATGAAGACTGTTTTTTTGAAGATCACAAGATCACATCTCTTTCAACCGTTTGTTTAAGATTAGGTAACGATTTTTGTTTTGTTTGTTTGGGAGATTACCGCATTTCCAAAGCTGTTTGCCAAATGATAAGCTATAAGGTGGATTTAGCTTTTTGTGATCTTTTTTCGTAATTCACATCACATTTTTGTCAAAAACATCAGCTTTCCTCTTAAAAGCAAATTACCGCAGATTTCCGTCTAAACGTCAGACATCAAATTGCAAGTCAAAAACATCAACGCTGGCATCACTTGTCTGCAGCTCAACTGGCTTGATTTAGATTTGGATTGCATATGGTATGCACTAATTGGTGCTATTTTAAATATTTGAAAGTAAGCCAGGGTCTGAAAAAGTAGATTGAAGTGTTTGCACTGTGTATTTGAACGCATCTACACCAATTTGACCGGTCAGTTGGTCGAGCGGCAACGCGTTTGTCTTTGGAGCGGAAGTTCTGAGGTTCAAATCTCGGGCCGGTCAAATCGGACTCAATGCTGCCAACGGCTCGCCATCGCTGAGATATTTCTTCGAAAGAAGCTGTGTTGCCCGGGCGCAATGACGCGGAAGTGGACCCCGCCAACTCGTTACACGCTTCAGCGTAATACAGCGAGTATAATGAAATATTTGATTTGATACACCAATTGCGAATCAAGCCCTTTGTGCCTAGTGTAGCAAATTTGCAACATCACTTCAAATTGTTTTGCTCCAAAAAATTTTGTGTCAAGTCTGACAGTTTTGCTCGTTCTAAGTGACATTTGGGTAATACTAATTCAGAAAACACAAAATGCATTTTGATTTCTACACTAAGTGTATGCCAAAAAGGAAAAAAAAAACACGTTACTAACCAAATTTTGGCAAAATATGCTTAGTAATAATGAAAAACTGCTTTTTGCAGCTAGTGGTAGGTGGAAGTGTGATAAGTCGCACATTTGTAACAGCGGGCGTTTAGGTAACTATAGCTAAATTTGTAAAATTAATTTATTCAATCACAGTTCCATTTTCAATGCTCTGAAATCTATGTTGCATGTTTGCAACGTGGGGCGCTATAGGTTAATTTATTAGATGCTAATTAGCCTAGAAGGATGGAGTCAACGCAAATCTAATCCAATACGATTGGCCTCACTCTAGATACTTCCATTAATTTGGCTTAAGTCCTCATTCGAATTGGTATCTTTGAAATCTGTAAAATTTTTGCTTCACATTAAATATAATTATTTTTATTGCTGTATTTTCATTGATCCATGTGCTGTCTAAGCAAAATATTTCTTGAAAACTTCAATCCAGTTATCTATAAGTATGAAGTAACTTCAATCAAGATAAGTTTTCTTCGTTTTGGCTCCTTTTACTGTTCCTTGAAAAGTTAAATGAAGTTTATTAGTTCAACTGGTGGGGCAGAAAACTTTTTTGCCAACGTTTCGATAGGCTATGCTCAAGGCATGTACCACCTATCTTCGTCAGGCTAGAATGCAAAGTTGAAAAACAAGCATACGATAGATGCGAAACAATTACGTCACAAGCGAATTATACGTTAACGCAAAAATTATAACAAATCGGAAGCGAAAAACTGACAGATTGGCGGAGCGTGAAAAACAATAATATTACGTCATGTTGTGTTTGAAGTAGAGTTGCCGAATAAATGCTAGGGAACTTGTCATTTTGCTTATCATTCATAGTGTTGGGAATTTGGTTAATGAAATGCGACTCAATAAAACGGCGTTTTGTGAAGTCAAGTTCGAAATCTAGAATTTTAGCGTTGGTCCAATCCATGGAATGTTCGTTGTCAAAAACATGCTTAGTTAGTGCTGACTTATCGAATCGTAGATGCCGAATGTCTGCTAAGTGTTCTTTTTTGCGGATGGAAAAACTGCGTTTTGTTTCGCCAATGTACGAGAAGTCGCAGTCATGGCAGGGAATTTGATATACTGCTCCTTGTCGCATATTAGGGTCCACTGAGTCTTTGTGATGAGCGAGTTTCTTGCCAATGGTGTTGCAAGGTTTTAATACGGTTTTAACATTATGGTTAGACAAACAACTACGGTTTTAACATTATGGTTAAACAACAACGGCGTTGTTTGTCTAACCATAATGTTAAAAACCGTATTAAAACCTTGCAACACCATTGGCAAGAAACTCGCTCATCACAAAGACTCAGTGGACCCTAATATGCGACAAGGAGCAGTATATCAAATTCCCTGCCATGACTGCGACTT
>CAWYPQ010000321.1:0-38812 GCA_963965965.1 Trididemnum nubilum | reverse complement strand
AAATCGGCAAAATGGTTAAGCGACAAACTGGCTTCACTAAGAGATCATCCGACTAATTTAAAGGACAGCTTTGAGTTTATAGACCAAATTAGAAAAATTGACAATCTCCACAATAAAACGCTTGTGAGCTTTGATGTTAAAAGTTTATTTACCAACATTCCGGTTGACTTCACAATCAAATTGGTCCTCAATCAACTTTTCCCTGACGAACAGAGCAAAATTAACGGACTAAGTAAAAAGCAATTCGACAAACTACTAAAATGGACTTGCAAAAAAACAACCCTACAATTTAACCAAAATTATTATCACCAATTAGATGGTTTAGCAATGGGCTCGCCCTTGGCTCCAGCAATGGCAGACATCTGCATGAATTGGCGAACAAACGAAGTCTTGGCAAAAATAAAAAATCCACCCGTTATCATGCGCTACGTTGATGATCTCTTTTTGGCATTCGACAATCCAAATGACGTGGAATACGTATATCAAATATTCAACTCCATTCATCCAAATTTGAAATTCACCAAAGAAGAAGAAAATGAAAGAAAACTGCCTTTTTTGGATGTTTTAATTACCAAAACATCAAACGGAATCGAAACGACAGTGTACAAAAAGCCAACATTTTCAGGATTATATACCAAATGGGACAGCTATACTCCAACCAAATACAAACGCAATCTGATTAACAATTTATTGCATCGTGCTCATCAAATCTGCAGTTCTTTCACATTGCTTCATAAAGAATTTAATCAAATTTCTTTAGTTTTGGAAAGAAATGGCTACCCCAAAAACTTTCTAAACAAGCACATTAACCGTTTTATGGAAAAACACTACGGAAAAGACATCCCCAAAGAAAATATTTTCAAGGACCCTCGAGTTAAAAAGTTTTTTATGCGGTTACCATTTATTCGCGAAATTTCACTGCAAATAGAAAAAGAAATTAATTCTTTTTTTGCCAAGCTTGATTTTGAAACCAAATTTTTATTAATTAACGATACGTATAGTTTAACAAATGTGTTTAAACATAAAGAGCAACAACAAATTCTCCATCAACATGGCGTTGTGTACGAAATAAGTTGTAACTGTGGCAGTTCGTATATTGGCCAAACGTCACGGAATCTAATTACCCGTATCAATAACCATGATCCTTCTTCTAAAACACCACAGGATACGGACGTCACTCGGCATTTGACTGATAACCCTAATCACGCAGTTTGTTTTAATAACCCCATCATCCTGGCTAGATCTGACCATTGGCGAAAATTATTAATCAAAGAAACCTTAATGATTCAACAAAGAAATCCAGATCTAAACTCCGACAAAGCTTCAATCCCATTATATTTATTCAACGTGTGAAAACAATAATTGCTTTTAATTTTACGCTCGCTTCCTTTTTTTTTTTTTTTTTTTTTATCGCGTCATTGCTTTGCCTTTTTTTCCTGTGCTTTGCTCGTGACAAGTTGCTGTTGCCTATATCATTTATCTGCTAATGATGAGACTAGAAATGTCTTGGAACGTTCAGTAAAAAATGTTTGCTCACGTTTTGGCTCTTTGCTTTTAAATCTGATTTTGCGGCGCGCCTCACCTGTGACGTCATAGAATTAGAAAAAGTTTAAGCAGTTTTTTTAGTGCCTTTCAATTTTTTTTTTTTTTCAATTCAATTTATTTTCCAAAACGCAACCAAGCGCAGGAGGGTTGCAGCGAAAGACCAATTGGTCATCTATTGTCTGCTGCACCCAATCGCATTGAAACTTGCACAGGAAAATTTGTCGCGATGGCTTACAAAGATGAACAAACAAACAAACAAACACTTTAAAACATACACATCAATTTACAAATATGATGGGCAAGTCGTGCTTAATGAGAGGGCCGATAACTACCTACATAAATTAATAATAACAATGACAATAAAATTAGTCTTGTATTGTCTCATGCCTTCCCCCTCCCTTCACTAAAAAAATAATTAACTGACTGAGATCACACATAATCTCAACATGAATTGAAAATAACAGCTTCATTTTTGGCTCGCTCCAACTGCTATTTTTGGTTATTCCCATTGTATAAGAGTTAAACATTATCGAACAGTGATTCGACATAAATTTCCAGTAAATCGTCCTTTCTTAGGTATTATAGCAACATTGAACATATACTGTAACATACAAATTTATACCCAGGAACGGAAATGGTAGGCCGTCCAGCACTTAATTGTATAATGTATTATATAAATGCAGTTAAACATATATTACATTGTTGCCTTTAAAAACACACAGATTAACATAAAATTTAAAGCAAAGAGTGACTAAAATTAAAATAATACACCATAATTAGGATGAGTTTGGTGAAAGCCAACTTAGCCATATAACAAGCAGAAAAAAAAATGATAATAATAATAATAATAAAAAACAAAAAAAAGAATAAATAAATACGGAACTTTTAAGAGTTTTTTGCTAAGGCACGCTGGTATTATATTTTGACAGCGCATTTGATTTAAAGTATCGCTTAAATTTGAAAAACAAACACTGTCGGTATTCTGTGGAAACATTCTTCCAAACATTTATACAGATATGACGAAGACTCTTTTGTCCTGTTTTTGATGCAATATAAAATTGAAAAAATTCGTTTCGATGTTTTTGCCTTGTTTTGTATTTATGCACATCATCTAGTTTAGTAAAGTAATTATTGAAAGACTCTGGTAGCATTTTATTGTTAAATTTGTACATAAATTTGGCAAATTCCATATTAATCATGTCCTCCAGTTTTAAGACACCAAATTCAGAATAAAATAATGTTGTTTGATGATGTTTCGGGCGAAAGAGACTCGCTCGTAAGATTTTGTTTTGAAGAATTACAAGTTTTCGGAGGTTACTTTTAGCAGCTCTACCCCAATTTAATAAAGAATATTGAAGTTGTGAATGAAATAGACTAAAATAAACTAACTTCCGAGTGGACAATGGAACATAATATCTTAGTTTATACATCATTCCACAAACTCTTGAAAGTTTTTGGCATATTTTCTCAATGTGTATCTTCCAAGATAATTTATCGTCAAGAAAAACTCCAAGATATTTCACAAATTCCGATTTTTTTATTAAATTGTGATTAATAGTGAAGTTGAATTTAGCTTTATCAACAGACTTGGTGTTGCCAACAAACAATCATGTAATAGCTCTTTTTGTAGTTAATTGTTAGTTTGTTGCTAATCATCCAATTATTAATTTTGTCGATTTCTTGTTGAACTTGAGATTTTAGGGTGATGATATTGTGATGTGATAAATGCAGATTGGTATCATTTGCAAAGAGTGTTGTTTCCAAATTAGATGCCGATGGAAGATCATTTACATAGATTAAAAATAGCAGTGGCCCCAGAACTGAACCCTGTGGCACTCCATGATCAATGATGCGTGGTGCAGACTTTTTATCATTTATTTTTGTCATGATTTGTCGGTCGTTTGTTTATTGCGGAATTGAACAAGTTACTTTTCTAGCGAAATAAAAACAATTTAATACGAGAAAATGAACTAAAATGGAACAAAATTTAGTCTCAAAGCTGAGAGACGTTCTAAACTAAGTTTTTAATCTAAACTTGAAGTTATAGCTAAAAGAAAACCGATTTAAAAGATTTGCTCGAGACATCGTTACGAAGGAACCCCTCAATTCAGAAAGAGTAGAACCGTACTCATGAAAAGAGTGGTTGCGCTATAAAAATCTTTATTTTTGCTTTCATTTTTTAGCAAATAATAATGTTGGAACTGAAACCGGGTTTTTGTGACTTAGAGAATTCGCCAAGAAGGCTTAGCAACACAAAACTTCAATAATGTCCACAATCAAAGCCAAATAGTAGGTTAGGCTACCTTTATAGATTTTCGAAACTTCAAGAATTGATTTGGCTTTAAGTAGGGCTACCATACGTCCTCTTTTAAGAGGATTTGTCCTCTTTTTCGATTTAGAATAAATTGTTCTCAGAGGACACCCAAAAAATAGCCAAAAATCCTCTTTTTCAATGCTCAGAGCTTAAAGGCGGGATCGAAGACCAACATAACCAAGACGATATCCTTTCGTTCACTATTTTCAAAGGGCAAAATCAGCGCAAAAAGCAAAAACTTTTTTTCTTTTCTTTTGGAGATCACCATTATCGAAGCAAAAAATTGCCGCAAAAACAAATGGTCTCAAAAAAAAGGTCTTCAGGTTTTGCGCTGATATTGCCCTTCGAAAATGGTGTTCTCTAAACAAACAAAGTCTTCAGTCAGTCCGGTACCTTCCGCGAGTTTGGCCCTTTGGGCTTCTTTTTTAGGAACTGTCCTCTTTTTGGTCAATGAAAATATGGTACCCCTACTTTAAGTGAACAGCAAAAATTAAACGAATAATTAATTATCGAAAAATTTGGTTTTCGTTTAATGGCTATGAAAAGAATTATTTGCTTGTCATTTATTGTCTTAAATAATTTTTTTGCAAACAAGTGTGTGAAAAAAAATTGTGCCTCACCATCCAAAAGCCTCACCGCACGTCACTGGTCTATTCAGTCACAACGGTTTCCTATGCTGGCGTCGTTAACCACTACACCACTACAGCACATGTGTATGCAGGAAGAAAATCAATGATTAATCATGTATTAAAGTTCGTTATTGCTGTTGGTGCGTCTTCCACAAACCACCTGACGTAGCAACTCCAAAAATGAAGTTGCACAACTTCATATATAAACTTATCATATCTCCAAAGTTAAAGTTTCAAGATTGAAATGAGCGTTTTCGACCAAGCTCAAAAAGCACCGTTAAAAAGATATGTGAATGAAATTACAAAAGTTGGAGTTGTTTTGAAATAAATACAATGAAAGGAAAATTTCACAGGAACTTCCATTTCTAAAACTAACTCCAAACCTCATTCGATCCCTAACAAAATGAAAAATGCGCCGATAAATATTTCTCATTCTCGTTTTGTTCTCTTTATCCACTCTTAGCCACTAACTATAAATATGAACTATATATGAACCGCTTTAACTTAAAACTTTCACAATTATGTGATGCCAAATTTTTTGTACTGCATTAAACGGTTGATCCAAAACCTTTTCAAAATTGTTTTGAAGCTTTTATGTAACACAGACCAAAAACTGTGGTACTGGTACATAAAAATAAGAAAATGAGAAATTTTGAAAATTTTTGACAAAGTTACGTAATAATAACGTCATATGACCACAATGCGCCCACTTTGGCAAGTAAAAAACGTGGATTTTCATTCAGCATTTCAAAATCGGTTTCTATTATTGTTCGGGTAAGGTTAAAATAAATATAGTCTGCCATTTCAGTCACATCACGTGACTAAGCCAATTTTGGTAAAAAAAACAAACTTTTTTCATTCATTTTAAGTTTGAGGGGTTAAAATAGAGTTAGGGGATTAAATAGACTCTATTTGAATTCTTCAAACCTAATTTAGACAAAAAAAGGGGGTATCAAAATTGGATCGATCACTTGATGTGACTGGAATGGTTGGTAATATTCTAACTTTACCCTTTGTTTTCAGCTATTTAGGAAGGTTGCTACAAAACGACGCAATTTGGCTCAGTATAACACGGTCTATACTAATAACTTGATACCCTACGGCTCATCGCTCCAGCTGAATGCCGTCATGCGCTATTGCGTGCTTGGTATTTTTCAAACTATTCCGTTTTGTGATTTTTTTGGTGTAGAAAGCTACGGTATGCTCGATAAATCGAGCATCCACTTCCCAGATATGCGAAGAAACACAAGTGCAAAACGTGAAATTTATAATTTGTAGCTATTTGCTGATTGTTTAAGTTTAATTTAGGAGTTCGATTTTACGCAAACTTGCAATCACCTGCTCTGCGCAGTTTATATAGTTAGTGCTGTGGCTGGCAGTGGCGTACGGTGAAGATTTTACTGGGTGCTCAGTTGTTTATTGATGAGCTTTTTTTCCGCGCTTCGCGTAACAATAATCAGAAAATAACTCAAATGCTACTCAAAGACTACAACTGTAAAATGCTAGATAAAAGAAAATTTGGGTTTTTGAAAATAAATCGAAACCCTCTTATTTTATCAAAAAATGATTTAATAGGGACTTTGCGCGAGCTCGTATGGTACCTTTGTTTTTGTTCGCGAATTTTGATAGATGAGAATTGATTTTGTTTATAACTAACAAACGGTTAAACCTAGAAAGTTGAAATTTAGACTTAACATAAGAATTACTGAAAGCGTCATGTGTGCCAACTAAGGGGTTCCTAGGTCACGTGATCGTGAATTGAGACTCAAAAAAACACATAAAAAATGGCGATTTTTGTCTAGAAAATTTATTAATTCGCTGATAATTCCCAAACCACTTGATGTGCAAAACTAAAATTTGGACACAATGTGGGGGCTTATGAATGCTTTATGCAAACCGAGTTTGGGGGAGGGCGATCTTGTGACCAAACTTTTAGAGCCGAAAATGGGTCAAAAGTTGACGATTTTGAACCAATATAATTCGGTAAATACCGCTATTGATGAAAAATAATTTGTGGGTTTTGAGCACACTATCTACCACCTTTCTTTTGGTTATGTTCGTTTACTCCAACTTGAATACTATTTTTCTTGTTTTACATCTTTTTTCGTTTTTTTCTGCTGCTATCTACTTTTAAACCGCTAAACGCACTGTATTGAAGGTTTGAGCGATTGAAGATATCAGGGAGGACTAGTGTGCGACTGAAATTGGAGGTGTCAGGCTGGGGGATCCCATCGCAATCGGGCCCTCCAAAATTTTAAACTTTTCAATCGTTACAGCTAAGTGGATCAAATTTTCGGATTGAGTAGACATTAAAAATGCTGTAAACTAAATCTGACAAACATTGGAGGTGCCACGATGGGGTTTCCCTCCCAAACGGGCCCACCAAAATTTATACTTTTTAACCTTTTAAGCTAGATACAAGACGTTTTGAAGGTAAGTAATTATAAAGCAACAATAAAATTTGAGAAAATTTAAAGTACCAAAATGGGAGATCTCCCCGAAACGGGGCTGCCAAATTTCAAACTTTTTAACCACTTACGCTAGACACATGAAATTTTAGAGAAGGCAAATATGAAGAAAAGATCAAATTTGACAAAATTTGTGAGATATCAAAATGGGATCCCCCTCAAACGGGTCCGCCAAAATTTTGAGCTTTTAAACTATTAAATCTAGATGGATCAAATTTTCAGAATGGATAGATAATAAAAATAAACTAACAAAAATTGGGGGTTCCAAAATGGGGGGTTTCCCTCAAATGGGGCACTCCAAAATTCAAACCTTTTAACCTTTCAAGCTGGACTCAAAAATTTTTTAAAGAAAGTAAATATAAAGGCAAGTTAAATTTGACAAAATTTAGGAGTAGCAAAATAAAGTGGTACCCCTTCATCAGGGCCGCCAAAACTCAAACTTTTTCACTACACATGCTAAACACGTGAAATTTTCAGAGTTGGCAAATATAAAGAAAAGATAAAATTTGACAAAGTTTGGGGATATCAAAACAAAGGGATTCCCTCAAACAAGGACACCAAAGTTCAACTGAAAAAGTTGACGGCAAGCGTGACAAGTGCGAAGCTTTCGCTCCGCGACAAATTTCTTGGCACCAAATTAACTCGAGAAAAATGCTACGATTTTTGATTTGATCACTCTATTTTTGTATGTGCGCTGTTTTTCTAGGTCGCCACGACGCAAGAGAATGAACGACATGAAGTTTTGTGGACTAACTATATTTATCAGAGCCTATAAGCCATCAAACGAGTACGTACACAATCAATCCTGATTTTGTCTATTTTTCAAGTTGATTCAATTCTGGATTTTGTCCAATGCAGTATTTTGTCCATTCGGGACTTCGTCCAATTAAAGATTTTGTCTGGTCTGGATTTTGCCCAAATCGGGATAATGTTCGTTTAGGATTTTGTCCAATTCAAGATTTTGTCCAATTAAGGATTTTGTAGATTCGGGATTTTGTACAGGTTCCGCCAGTTTTAGTACAGCATCCAGATGCTTCCACTTTCCCTCTAAAATAGACCAATGGTCTGATGTTTAATAATCAACCGTATGAATGTCCGTTGTTTTCATTCTCCACTTCAAATTGAAATGCAATTTTCTCTTCTAAATAATTTCACCCACTTGAAATGCTATAATCTTTTGCACAAAATGATGAATATTGCTGATAATTTTAGTACATTCAGAATTTTACAGACCTTGCGTAACATAAAAAATTATTTTTAGAATTAGGATTATCGTACAATTAGTTTTTTTACGAAATGTCTCAAGTAAAATATGCATCTGATCCTGCGAAGAAACCCCTGTCGTCACCATCGGAAGCTCCCATATCTCAACAACCTGCTGTAAACTGGCAGATGATGGTTGACATGAACAGCCGCTGCACACATCAGCACACGATACGAGAGCAGAAGTACAGATCGAGTGCTTTCGTATGGGCTTGTGTCCTGTGCTGCTTTGCAAATCCTCTTTGCACGTGCATCCCGTTTTGCTTTGATGGCTTAAAGACCTCTACTACTTACTGCGAGCAGTGTAAGCAAAAGATAGAAACAAGTGACAATGATTCGAAGACAGCGCATATTGTTTTGAGTGTCTGTTTAATAATTGGATTAGCTGCATCTGCTTTTGCTGTCTATTCTTACGTATTAAGAAAGGAATACATTCGCTACGGATATTAGCGTACAGTGAAAAAGACAAACAGTTGCATTAGCTGTATAAACTGTTCCTGATACTACAGTAAAGTTTGTTGTACTTAGACTCATTTGTACATTGCTTGTTGACTCTTCGTAAACAAGAGAACAGAATATTAACAAATTCTTTTTTGTTTAACTTATTTCAACGCAAATTATTATGCATTTTTTAAGCAAAGGTAAATTTTGAGTCAAGACTGGCTGTTCTTAAATTTTACGAATTTTCTGCCTCGTTTGTTTTTAAATTTCTTCTTAGTTTTTATTGAAACCTAAAGTGGCACTTACTCATTGCTGCTTAGTTAAAACTTAAAAGTTATCTTTTGTTATTGATCATGATTATTGAAATAGTCGTCACAGATAAATCAACAATGGCAATGTAGAAAAAGCATAAAAAGCTCTGCTGCCGATTAAATACAAATGCTTGTACTGGTCTTTGTTCTAAAATACATTATTTTTCAAGCTGAGGCTAGTATTATTTTGTTTTGTTCTTAAATTTTAAGTACAAATAAGCCTCGTGTTCCTACAAAATTGTTCTTATAAAAAACATGTACTGCTGTAAAGCGTTATGTTAAAATTTGGTCGCCTTATTTTCTACACAGTACGCTGTACACTGTACAGTCACATTGATTTTGGTATAAAATCCTGGTATTAACCACAGACTAAATAATATTTGAATAATTTTTGAGAGCAATGCAGAATTTAAACATGACTCAACGAAGCAATTTCATTTTGCCTTCCTCATTTGAATCTTTTTGGACGGGAATTTTTGGTAGCCTTTGCTTCATTTTAGACTTCTAATGAGACAAAAACGTAATCGAAGCACTGTATAAGTGTATAATGTTCTGAAATTGCTTTCAATTTGCCTGCTGCAAGCAGCAGGCGCGAATGTAGTTAGAAACTAATTTTTTTAACATAGTTGAGGCATGCCCGTAATTGTTAAGATGACTTTCGCAAATAAGAAAAAGAGCAGATAAATATGTCACGTTTGCAATGTTAATAAACAAACAAACTTTTGTGTTATATTGTACAATTTGTGTTAATGTCGAGGAGCTTTGTAATAAAACAAAACATTAAAATGAGGTTAAAAATTGTTTTGTTCTGTATCGTCGCAGTTTCTAAGAGCCAAATTTTCTGAGAGTTGTCATTGACGAAGAGAAAAGTCTTGACTTTGGATGGAGGCAAAATTATTATTGCTGTTGCAATGTCAATATTATGTGGATGAAATACAAAATATTGTAAACATTTTGCTGAAACTGCCCGGCTCTCTAATGCAAATGGCAGCGCGGTGCAACGAAATGTCGTATCAAATAGAACTCCAGCGACGAGCAGGAAAACCCAGCAGGAAGTGGCCGTTTATAGACTAGCACTCAAAAGAGTAGGCACTCCATCACCTCACATGCGACCACTACTGATGGGTACGCAATGGTCACCACTATGACTTCACAGTAAAAGTACGAAGAACCAAATCTAATTGGTCTGTGATGTAACGTTATATGTACAAGATAACCAAGCTAGCGATCTGGGGTGACATTTGTTTATGCTACACATTCAAAAAATTGCAATGTCTTATATTATGCCCTTCTAAACAAACAAATTTATTACATTATAGTTTTACAAGTCCGATACTTTTTTCAAAATAATTTAAACATCCAACAAACAGAAAATAAAAATAGTATTTCTAAGCTTTTACAAATTAGTAGATCTCTAAATTTAATAACTAAATTATTTTTTTCCGCACGACTGTTTTGCTTGGCGATAGTTCGTTCAAGAAATTGTCTGAGCTCTATGGATGTTATTGGTCATCTATCAATTTTCTTTGCCTAATGCGTATCTTGCAGCTTTTACAAAACAATTAATCTTTCATAATTTCTTTTGATTCATTTTGCTACTCCTTTACATTCGAAGGTTCCATAAAATAAGCACAAATTAATTTGCATTTTTATCGCTCATGGATGACAGATCGGTAGCGAAACGGATTAAAAGCTCTTTGCTACTTTTTTTTTTCAAACGATAGCATTTTATCAATAACTAAATATCTGAATAAACCCATTAAGACAATTGGGCAGAGATGCTGCTGGAAGCAAATGTTTTTTTGAGATTCTCTTTTATAAATGGATTTTAATGCTGAGTGATTATTACTGATCCTTATTGCCCTGAATCAAAGAGTAGCTTGAAGTTGTATTCTTTATTATAAGGAATATAACATTCCTTATTATAACATTTGCCCTCGTTAGTGGTAATTTCATACCTTCTCGCGCAGCTCAGGTGCATCAGTGCCCTGTTGCGACGTAGTACCGCAAGATAAGCAGAGGTGGGCAAAGCGCAACCTCCGCAGTTGCGATAGTTGCGTTGCCCTTTATTTTATTTTGAATAATTGCTGACGTTGCGTTGCGAACTAAAGGTAAATTTACACAGTATACGTTTTTCGTCCGTATTTAAGTTTTTGCTTCTCCTTCAAAAAGTATGCGCTTTTTCATTCGCGTTTGTAAAAGTCCATATCCGCACTAAGTAGACTGTTATATGTAGATAAAAATTTCGTTCAAAAATTGTGCGTCTGAACGATAAGAGCAATATTTCGAAATAGAGCTGCACCCCTTTACAAAAAATTTGTTTTGGAAAACTTTTGTCCAGTATGTGACTATCTGGTTAGTGCGGATATGGACATATAAAAATGCGGATGAAAAATCGCACACTTTTTCTAGGAAAAGCAAAAATGGACAAAAAACGAATACTGTGTAAATCCACCTTAAAGTCTTTAAACTTTGTTGCGCTTTAGTTGAGCTGCACCTTCAAAATTTTTTTCGCTTAATAGCGCAATTCTACACATAGACTTAATTTTGTTCCATTTCGATCGTAGTATAGATCAATGTTGGCCTTCTTTAGCTAATTAATAACTCTTTTTCTGTTCAAATCGCAAAAAATGCAGTATTTGCTTTGAATTGTGAAACTTCAATTGCGGAAGTTAGGTTACGTTTTAACTTGGTACGAAACTGCCGTTCCGCAATTGTGGAATTGCGTTGCGCTTCAACTGAATCAAAAAGTTCATTGCGGAAGTTGCGCTGCGCTTCAGAAATGAAAAAAATTGAATTTGCATTTTGCGCTGCGCTTTTACTGGTTAAAAAGATCGTTGCGCCTTATTGCTCTGCGATTTTAGTGTATGATGTTATTTGTGCCCACTTCTGAAGATAAGTGTTTGATTCAAAAAATGCAAATCACGCTGCTTCTTGTTTTTAAACAGAGTGATGCAAACGCAAAGCTTTGAAAGTTAGATATTGTTTGAACATCTAAAAAGCATTCAAATTGTTGAAGAGTTTTGTTTTGCCATCCTTAAGACGTTCAATTTTAGAGAAAAAGGCTAGCGACTAGACGAAGTAACTTTCAACACTGCAAAAACGTCACTGAATGTTCTGCGACGCTATTTTCAGTTTGTTTGATACCTTTATGTGGTGGTAATGCAAGGGCCAAATCTTTCACAGCGCATGATCTACGTACTTCATGAATTCATTTTCTGAAACTCACCTGATCTTCCACTTTGTGATTGTTTGTAGAGATATGTTTTTTGAGGTGTTCAAGTATTAACCAACAACAACCATCCATGAATTGAAAGTTGCCTTTCGCCAAACCTTAGAGCTAATTGAAATTCCACAAAATTTACTGTTTGTCGTGAAATGGTTGACAAAAATTTTGAAATCTTTTTTAACTTGAAGAATCGCTTCCGTATAGCGTACATAGCTTGAGAGCGCCATCTTGAGGATGATATTTTTACAACATACCGTACATGAAACGGTGATCATTAAATAGCATTGTAACTACCAAAAATCATACTAAACTTTTTTTTGCCAGTTTTTCGGAATATAATTTGCGAGAGATTTTTCTACTCCACCTTGTACAGTGTACAATGGAACTGAAATGAAGTCAAATTGGTCGATTGGATAGAACGTCTGTAAATGAAACGGTAGACTCGGGTTCGATTCTGTGTCGTGTCAAACCAAAAACTATAACAATCGGTGTTTACAGCTTCCCTGCTTGGTATTCAGCATTATAAGGGAGAGTGTGAAGCCTCCCTCATGTGTGGTAAACAGATAGATAGGTTACAGTATGACTCGAAAAGCAAAAAGTACTTTCGCTGTTTCCTGACCAAAGCAATTACAAGTTTCTGATATCCACCAATCCAAGTTGAACCATGCAGTTGTGTTTTATACGAATTGCGAAAAATGAGCAGTCTATGATGCTTTTTTTGCTAAAATTCACATTCAATCTTTGACGGACGGTTGAGGGCAGTTTTTTATGCGTTGTCAGCTTACAGAGATGACTGATTTACGGTATTTCAAAAATTTTGAGCTAAAATGTGGATTAGCATAGCAAGACTTAGCCTCTTCTGAGCTATACAGCCAAAGGCTTAATTTCTTGCTTAGCTTAGAGTCGTTTGAAAAAGTGGAGAAAAACAACAAAACGCAAATGGTTCAGCAATCGCAATGTAAAAATGAGCACACATTCTGTAAACAGGTTTGAGTAAGCGTTTTTGGGCGCGAGCTTGATAAATAGCTTGATATGGTCAGAGCACGATAAAATTACAATCAGTAAAACTTCTTTATGATTGTTCCGCAACAACCTGTTTTGCCGACAGGCTTTTCATGAGGTCAGAAACACAAACATTAAAAGTGACCATAATTCGAACTAAATCTAGGCAATAAAAGAACTAATGGAAGTTAACCAATGGGTAAACTTATTATCCTCCCCACCCCCTGGTTGCGACTAGTCCGGGCAAGCCAAAATGACAACCACCTTTGCCGCCAGAAGCAAGAAAATGCGCCGACCACGACCGTGCACCGTCAGGTGACAGCTCTATGATAGATTTCCGCCTTGATTTTCGACGGTTTTCATCTAAGTCCATGGTTTTCAACCTATGGATCGCTTGTTTTTTTTGCAGGCATCTATAAAGAGTGAAATTTGCAGAAAGTAATAATAAAATGTGACAGACTAGGGCCGCTGAAATTTGTGGATTCTAGAGATGAAGACCTGTTTTGTTTTTGCTTTTTTTTTTTGGTCCCCACCTCAAAACCCGTGATTTTCTAACTTTTGTCATACACGAGTCTAATCGAACTTGCGGAAGTTTATGGATATCAGAAATGAAAACCGTTTTTTACTCTTCACCTCACACTCCGCAAATTGTTTTGAGATACATTCTGGTTGTCTACGGCTGTCTGTTTTTGGATCTCAAAAACATCGTAAGCCTATTCAAAATATACATGGGCTGCAAAATTTCATGCATTTGATTTTTTCGATAAGTTTGGGCCGCTTCAAAAAAAGAAAGGTTGAGAACCACTGCTTTACACCATTATTATTGCATTAAATTGAATCAAATCTTTCATTGTAATCTTTGTAATACGCCGAAGCGTGTAACGAGTTGGCGGAGCCTATCTCCGCGTACGTCATTTTGCTCGGGCAACACATCTCTTTTCGAAGAAATGTCGCATCGGTGGCAAGACAAATCTGTTGCTATTTCACAGGCCTGAGATTTGAACCTCAGACCTCCCGCTCCGAAGACAAATGCGTTACCGCACAATTAACTGGCCGGTTTAATTGCATGAAATACAGAGGTGGAGTCGAAGACACAACCTTCAAGGCCAAGGACTCAAAAAAATCCCTGACCAAGGACTGACTTTTCACGGACAGACCCCCAAGAGGCCAAGGAAAGAAATGGTTAAGGACCAAGAACACAATTTTTCTAGACTATGGTCGGCAAATTTCTCATTATTATTCATTTTTGTGTCATTTTTAAGTTTTATGCGTTAGCAAGAATGTTGATTACATTTATAACGGTATTGTAGCAATACAACAATATCAAGACCGTAACTCGTGAATTGGAAATAGGAATAACTCAACACTATAGATTTTTTGTGTGGAAATGGTTAACTTTAAGGTCTTAATTTTATCAGTTAGGGCCCCAGTGCAAACTTCCACTGATTATGGATCCCCACCTTTTTAGTAGTTTCTCAAACACAAACCTTATTGTTTGGTTGAACGTTTTTTTTCAAAAAAAATTTTAAATGTTATCATAGTTTTTAAATATCGCATAGCGACTATGATAGAATTATTTAAAAGTATTGCAAAATACTGCAAACCTATATTTTTAAAATGAAATGAGGTGCCGTATTTGAATGCTCAAGTCCTTGGAAAAAATTAGATTCTGGAAGAAAGCACAAAATCCCCTTGCCTACGTTGAACAATTTTAAAGGTTTTTTTTGAGAAAAATAGCAATTTTTGCAACTGTTATTGGAAATTACACAATTAGATTTTCAAAGCAATTTGAAAAAAGAAAATACCGTCAAAGTTCAAAAAACTTTGGTTTTCCCACATTTCCCCAATCCTAACTTTAAACCAATCTTTTTTTTTACGTTTAATGCATCGATATTTCTCCATAGCAGGGTTGAAATAATTACTTGTTTTTGCTTTAATTAAAATTACTAATACAACTACAACCTAAAACTTTCAATTACAATTATTCAAGCTCAAGTAATTGTAATTCAATTACAATTACAATGAAAAAATTCTCAAAGCATTACGACCAATTCACTTACAGACTAAGCCTCGAGTTTTGCTTATGTCAACACCGTGGATTTATTTTGTGTTTCTATACAGACCTATTAAAGCCCCATTTCTCTCTATCCTTGTTCTTCCATCAATTTTTGTTTAACTTTAATTTTTCCATTACATAATTTTGTTTGTAAGCAATTGTCAAATGTGTTATTGAATTCATATCGCTTCCAGCAAAATCATGGTTTTAGCTGAACCATGGTATCATATCGCAATTATTTGTGCAAAAGAAAAATAAGTTTTAACACGATTAAAAACTGTAAACGAGTTAAAATTGTGTACGTTACAACTTCAAGTTACAACTTTAAAATTATTTTAACTTTGACCAATAATATCACATATTTAGCAAGATCATACAAAATAGATCCATTAATGTCGCTTTGACGTTCACACAACGGCAAACAAGCAAAAAAGCACGTAAAATGAAGACCTTACAGGCAAATGTTGTTAAGTCACTTGTTGCTGTTTTGAGTAAATAGAGTTTAAAGGTTTTGCAATGTCACAGACGTCAAACGAAACGCTTTTTTCGCAATTTTTTAGCAATAGTTTGTGACTTTGGGGTGTCCAATAGTACTTGTCAAGTTTGATGCAAATTAAGTCACAAATGTTCGAATTATGGTCAATAAACGATTTGACTTTGTAATGGAAGACCGTGAGGTGTGGCGGCTTAATCTTAAGCTACTGCCCCCGCAACCTTCACGGAAAAGCGGGCAATGAAGAAAAAAGAAGAAATTCGTTACAAGAAGATTTGACTGAACAACATTTACCTGTCATAGCTTGGAGAGGAACAATATTTCAGTAGTGTACGTAATAAACAATTAAAATTACAATCAAAAATTAAAAATTTTTAAGGGCATATATAAGCACAACAGTGTTTCGATTTAAAATCAGACACAATAAATTGTACTGGTAGTAGGTTAGTCCCTCATGGGCGCCATCTTTTCTAGTTTCGGTTGTTAATTGAGTTGCAAGAATTCCGGTGAATTTTGCAAGCTGCTCAATGTAGCAAGCATCAATCATTTTAGAGTTGATTAGCCTCCTTAGATAGCCTAGTGATAAGAGATAATATTCGTTGAAACATCAAAGCTGTACTTGGTTGCTATATTTTGTGGGTAGGCTAAGTTGACCAATGGTGTAAGTCATGGCGTGGTTCATTTATTTTTTGACTTCTTTTCAAGAAAATTTTGCCTCATCAAACAGCAGGATGAAGTGCCTGTCAATTTTAGGAACTGGTAGCAGTTATTGTTATGCACAGAGCCGGACAGCGCTGTCTCAAGCTTTTACGTCTCATCAGCAGCCCTCAGTTTAACTAAACTGTCTAAACCAAAAGTATTCCCCAGTCACCTCTCGGCCAAACTGAACAAGTTTTTTCAGTTATTGTGATGTAATTTTTTGGCTAGCTTAATTTACTCGAAATTTATAAATGGTACCGGTAGTAATATTCTAGCAGTATGCAAATATTTTGTACATAATATTGCAGTAGCAAAGAACAAACATTAAAAAATAATCGGAAGCTACTGAACGTTTTTAGCCCTTTCGAGTCAGATTTTGTTTTGGCTTAACCTTAAAATACTCATTTTTTTTTCATCTCTATATTATATTGAAGGTACGCCGCCAATTACGATGATGATTTTTTTCTAGTTTCTTTAATTGTGGAACACTAAAAAGATGTTGCGTAAATTAGCGTTTCAATTGCGATCAAGCTACGAAACCAATAAAAGGACCCTTATTAGCGGCCCAAAAATAGCGTTCAAATCCTAAAGCAAAATCTCAAATGCAGTAACAGCAAATGCCTGCATGGTTGTGCAATATTAATAAGAACCACAAGTAACTCATTCTAACTACTTTTGCCTGTATTCAAATCTTTGCAACAAATAAACTTTGTCGAGGTAATTTGGGAATTAGGAAACCCATTTTAAATATTTCATAAACCCTGCTTTTGCTAAAATTTCCTCAGCGCGAAAACAATTAGACTTTTGTTAATCTCTGCTGTCACTTAGCAATAAAATATTTGTGAGATAGATTGTTTCAGCATATTGAAGTACACAATATCAACTGTAACATATTACAGTTGTAGTACTTAAATTTTTGGGGGGACGCGTCCCCCAATAAGACTTAGCGTCCCTCCATTGAAATTTAGCGTCCCCCCATTGAGATATTAGGTACTTCTACTAAAAGAAAGCGCCCTGGACATTTAGGCCAAAAAGTGGCTGTTAATTCCAACTTGGAGCAAAATCTTCATCAACTTGCTGTCGCATTCCGAATGCGTCTGGTGACGGCTGTGGAACCGTCCCCCCATGCAATATTTTACATTTTAAATGATGAGTATAAGCTATATAAAGTGCACAATAAAGTCCCACACCGTGGGTGTAGCGAAAGAGCAAAGCTCACTTAATTACCAATTACACCCATATAACGAAAAAAAAATTAGGCTATCCATACGTTAACTCAAGAAACAAGCCACAAAGTTCTCAAGTTAACGGAAACAAGGCGAAAAAAAAACACACAAAAATCAAAGAACGAAATAACATACCTGTTGCGCCCAGGCAATATACTTGGAATCAAACAATTAACCCTTGGGGGCACGAAGCACCAAAGCAGAGGGTACGAAGCACCTCTCTGAGGGCAGAAAATTGGTGGTTTCCGGACTAAAGATATTTTTCTTTTTTATGGGGGGGGGGGGACTTCCATGGATTTGAAAACATTAAAAAAAAAGTCAAGGGGTACAAAAACATTTCACAAAATTTTAAGGGGTAGGAGTGCCAACAAGATTGAGAAACATTGCTTTAAGCCGAAAATCTGATAATGTTACGAAACGATATATCTGGACCATTTATGTAAGGCTAGTACAGTCTGTAGTGTTTCGAAAAGAAACAAATTTGTTTATTTAGCCGGAAAACCCCAATTTGCATAGTGTTTTGGGACACTCTCAACCGAAAAGACTTAATGCTTCACATTGTGGAGCATAAATAATTGAAAGAGTTCACTGACTTGCAGAATTAAAAAAAAATTTACCAAACAATATTCGCTCTGCGATTTTCAAAAAGAGGACCGAAGGCAAGAACAACGTTTTGCGTAAGTATTATTGGATTATATTTGCGTTTAAACTTTTAACTCTATTTTTCTTGATTCAACTGTTCAATTCAAGAGATATTCAACCTCAACACATCGTCACGTTCCCTACTTTTTATTCCTTGTATCACATTTATCCATAGGTGGGCACAAGTCCGGTAATCGTTTATCCGTTAAAAACTTTTTTAATGTTAATGGACTAAATTAACTTCCGTTAAGTTTTGTTAAGTTCCGTTAAGGTTTTTATCGTTAATAATTTACACGATTAATTCATCGTACCGGTACAAACCAGTTTGCACTGTTAACATTTGTTGCGTAATAGCACGAGTTTTATAGAAGAAAGAGAAGAAAGAAGCTCTTTTTTGTGGCAAATAATAAGCTGCAGCCTCATAGGGCTATTAGTCAACGCTGTTCGCAATTTTCAAAGATTTTTCGATCGCAGCTTCATTAGTGCATTTGAACCTATTTTTATCTTGAAATTATATTAGACTGTAAAATGTAACTTCCAAAACAAAAAAAACACCATAGCAATAAATATTTCCTTACAATCAGCTCAACAACGTTAATACTTGTTCTAGAAGCGAGTGAATTCAAAGAAATGTAAATTACACGCAAAATATTAACGAATTAACGGACTTTATTAACTTCCGTTAATTAAAGCTGAAATAATGGATTAACGTGAACGGACTAGTGGTTAACGAAGCTAACGTTTTGCGTTAACTTGCCCACCTATGCATTTATCGCATCTCTCACTAAAATTTTCAAAGTTGGATATTGATTTTCTGCTTCAAACTGATCAAAACGCTGTTAAACGACAGAAGACAGAAATTAGCAATGTGCTACGATTACATAAACAGGGGTGGGCAAACTTTTTAGTGCAAAGGTTGCATTTCCAAAATGACGTAAGCCAGAAATAAAAATTCACTAATTTTGTACCTCAAACAAATAATCAAAAAAAGAATTTTTTCACGTTATTCAAAGGGTCGAACAGTATTGAACGAGGACAGAAGTGGAAATATCCGAAGTTAGACGAATCCTAATTGACTAGATTGACATTGACCTCAACCTTCTTGACTTAGTCATTCTACAGACATTTTACTTCAAACACGACATAGCAGCTTCTTTAATCATAATTTAATTGGCAAGCCTGACGTTTATTGCATCGGGACGTCATTTTAGTTTATCCTAAGGCAACGCCGCAAATAATTACATTAATTAGGGTAAGCCACACAAGCCTTTCAACCTATATACATAATAGGTTGATCCTGAAGAGCCTAACGGCGAAACAACCTGTCGAGGGCATTATTTTAACGATATTTGAGGTGTTTTCATTATTATTATTACAGTATAGGTTTATATAGACCTTACGTCATGTTTATGGAGGATCTTAATTACGTCGTGTTTGAAGTAAAATATTTCTGAAACGGCTGGGTCAAGAAGGATGGAGACAACACTAATCTAATTTAATACGATTGACCCAACGTTATGGATACCCCCATTGATTTTGCCTCCAGTCCTAGTTTAAGTAAAATAGGTAATCAATATGAAAGACAGCTAAAATAAAAGGTTTTCAAGGAGCCTCTGCCTAGAGGGAGTCTCTGCCCACATCAAGGTGACAGATGGAGCAGGGGTACCTGGGGCGAGAATTGTTACGCATGCGGCCTGGGTTTGGATGAACCTTGCCACTGATTAGGAGCAAAGCCAGGATTAGGAGACGTTGAAGGGGAGTCGGTCAATTAGAAGAGAAGCTGCCCAGTTGTGACCGGTCAACAGGCAGCTTAGCGAAACAACAGTCCATGACAATGGGGGCGACCTTTTGGTCGAGCCCCTAGGGAGATCTGTCCTGCCATTTCGACCCATCCCCATTGGGGAGGGGATTGCACCACCACGATGAGGTGGCTGGACGCTGGTGCAGATTTAAAGTTACTCGTACAATAGATGGCTAATTGCATTAAGCTCATAAAAAGGTCATATAAGGACCTGAGGTTAATATTAGGACAAATTTTATCTACATTACTATATCCCTCCAATAACAAGAAATTTAGATATTTTTCCAGAATGATATTTTTCAGTCTTATTAACTTCCTTGTCACAAATTACTTATAAACTTTCGCGATTCTTTTCAAGAGTCTGAAGTCGTCTTTTAAAGTGACGCTAAAAACACATTTTAACCAATTAGCAGTGGTCGAATGGATAAAGCGTCTGCTACTCAAACAGTAGACTCGAGTTCGTTTCTCGGTGGGGTCAAACCAACGACTAAGTTGTAAAAACTGCTAATGTTACGTCATAGCACTACCTCCTGATGTGCTGTATAGCATTTTTTGCATTCTTAATTTGTTTGCCTTTACGCAAAGAGCGCGCTCTGCAGGGCATTTTGCAGCTGTTGCAATTTTAGCTCGAAACCTGTTACAAATCGCTGGAGTTTGTACGTGTTTAAATTTGCATATAATTAAGTTTGTTTCTTTCTTTATGCGCGAAGCATGAAGAAGGCAAGCTTTGCCCCTTTGACTGTGATGGCAAGCATTCTTCAATTCATTCTTCTTTTTTAAGACCTGGTGGTCAGACGTAAAATGACGTTATTTATGTTTAGATATTTCGTTAGTATGTATTTTTTTGGTTTAGCCAGGTGGGTTTTTCTTTCGTTAGCTCGCCGGTTTCAAGTTTAATTTGAAACCGTGCTGTAGCGTGGTATAGTTATTTATTTATTTATTTCATTATTTGTTTCTGAATAAAGAGAAATTCAAACCATGGCAGCACGCGTTCTGTAAGAACCCCAGGCGAGCTTAGTCTTTTTTTTTGGAGTTCGTTACAAAGTTTCAAATTTGTTTTGAAAAAGTTTCAAATTACACTAAGAAAAGTTTTAAAATAGACTAAGAAGAAGTTTCGAAATATACTTGGAAGAAGTTTCAAAGTAGATTTCTTCTCATCGGCTGGAACAAAGTTTGATTTGGCTTCTTTTGGCTCCACATTTAAAAGGTTTCTGGTTTTCCGATTTCACGAGCAATTTTGCCGACTGCAACTCTGAGTTCTTGCGCTGTCGTTTCAAGTAATCAACGGCGAATTCTATCCGCATTTGGTTCGTCAAGTACAAGCAGCAATCAACTCAACATCTACAACTTGTTGTCGTTCAATCAAGATTCCGTGAGAAAAGGACAATCTGGTTAGTTTAAATTTGTATGCGTAAACCAATACTTTTTAGTGAATTTCAGATTATCTGTGATCGTTATATTTTGTTGTTAGCGTTCGAATTTAAATTCTTCCTTTCCAAACGGGAAAATTTTCTTCGAAGTGTTTGCTGGAGGTTCGAGCGAGCATTAACCTATCTGCTGTATACGAATTGTTCTATGCTAAAATTAATTAGTTTATTGTGTGTGCTAGATTTGTTGCGATTGTTAGGCCCATTAGCCATGCTGGAGTCAGAAACTCCTGGACCCTGTCTTGATAAGGGGGGCTAGATCAAGAAATTGAGAAATTACATTCTGTTCTTGACGCCAATTATTCTGCCGCTGAAAAAATCATGAGCTTGCGCAATCCAAATTTCAAACAATTGGAAAAGGTTATGCGTGAAGTTAATGACAATAGTTCTAAACTAATTGAAATGGTTAAAAAATGCTGATGACGAATCTGCTACCATTACTCCGTTTGGATTAACACAAAGTAAACAAAAGTTTAACGAACGCGTTAAACAATGGCTTCGTGATGTTCCTCAATCTTCCGGGGTAGATAATGAAACTAAAACTGTTGTGCCCGAAGAAAGTGGGTTAGGCGGCGAAACAAAAACTGTTCCCTATGACGAAAACCAACCTAATACTGCGCAAATTGAAAATGATTTCTATAAAGACGTTCATGATAACTCGTCAACTATGACTAGTGTGACTAGTAAAACGAGGGCAAGTTCGACGTCTTCTAAAATCAGCGTAAAACGCATGCAAGCCCAAGAACGGCTAAAAATTGCACAGCTTCAAGCAAGTCAGCTCGATGAGCTGGCAGAAGAAGAAAACGCTCAATTTGAAGTGGAGTTCGAATTAATGCGCCGTAAAAATGAAGAAGAGCGCCGTAAAAATGAACTAAAACAACAAATTAAAAAACGCGAAGCACTTCGTAAACTAGAATTGGCGTCTGTCCAGTGTGAGGTACGGGGCGAAACCGGGTCGGTAAAATCCTTTAAACGCGACACTGCACTTAGACCTAAAATTGAGATCCCTTTCGCCATTCGCACTGCCGAGCATAATACTAAATTGACATACCTTGTCAAAGAAAAACCTTGCAATGTTTTTAAATCGGTTATTCAAACTGATACTGCTGGCTCTCAAACTGCTGTACCAAAAGCCGACGCAGTAAAACTGGCTAACTTTCCTCAGGCGAATAATTCAGCAACCACTATTAAGAAGGCCTCCTCTAGTATACTAACCGCGACAGCCCCTGAGTTTCGGCCAGGAACATCTACTGTTTTACCAAAAAATAAAGTGAACCGCTCTACTGAACCGAAAGGTGGTGTAGAGCCAGAAAGTAATTCGTTTGTGAATTATAATCGCCAAAGTTTTCCTGCTCCTACATTTCCTTTTCCGTGGCAGACTAATCTTAGCTACGAGAGCCTGTTTTTGCCCCGGCCTGAGTTTGCTAAATTTTCAGGTGACCCACTCGAGTTTAAAAATTTTTTGGGTAATTTTGAAACCCACGTCGAGTCACGAGTCACAGACCAAAATACTTTATTTTGTCTACTTGTTCAACATTGTACGGACCCCATTAAGGATAAAATTAAGCACTTTTCTGAGAAGGGTGAGCTTTGCTATCAGTCGGCGAAGCAAAGGCTCATAAAGGAATACGGTTCCCCTTGGGTGGTCTTGGACGTGTGTGAGCAGAAACTTAAAAGTTTTCCTCCGATAAAACACGGAGATGCCAAAGAATTAAAACGATTTGCTGATTTGCTGGACAAGACCTTTGTTATTTTACAAAGCATAAACTATTTAAATAGCCTTAACTCTTTAGATACCCTTACAAAGTTTGTGCAGAAAATGCCCAATGCGCTAAAAGGGCGATGGGTTAAGAAAAGCGTTCAAATCGAAAATGCCACAAATTCAATAGCGCGATTTTCGGACTTCGTTTCTTTCGTTCAGGCAGAGTCTGAGGAAGCGAATTCGGTTTTTGGCTTGCGATCGTTTGGCACAAAAAATCCACAGTCAAAGGTTAAAACTTCGGCCTTTAACGTGAATGTTTCGGCAAAAGGTAATAATTCCAAACCAAATAATTTTGCTTCAGGTGCTTGCTGGTTCTGTGAGCAGAAGACTCACAAACTAGCAGAATGCCAAAAGTTTCGCGCTGAACCTGTTGAAAAGCGTTTCACTTTCGTAAAATCATCTAAACTGTGTCATAAGTGCTTGAGCCCTAAACATAGAACACCGGAGTGTAAACGTAAGAAACCATGTGAGAAATGTGATGGTGCAAAATCCTTTCACCACACGCTATTACACTTTCCAAAGTCTGAATCAAAAAGGAAAAGTTCCACTGTGGATGTGGGCACATCTACTTCAGAGTGTGAAAAGGTGGGAGCCTTTTCCTCAGCACGTAAGTATAAACTTTCCGGACCTAGCGTGTATCTCTGTGTTGTTCCCATTATCATAGAATGGCAAGGAAAGCAAATAAAAACTTACGCCTTCTTGGACCAGGGGTCGACTCACTCTTTCTGTGACATTGGAATTGTAAACGAGCTGGGAATTACTGGTAGTAAACAAAGTATTTCTCTGCAAACTCTTGCCACATTCAGTAAGTCTTATGAAGGTCTTTCGTTTGACTTAAATATATCGGATTTAAAGGGTAAAGAAAAGTTGAATTTGTCTGAAGTGCTATCGATAGACGAGATACCAATTCAACCAAATGCCATTCCGCTTAACAAAGACTTGTCTAAGTTGAGCTACTTACACGATGGGACTTTTGACACCATACCCGGTGGTACTGTTGGCCTTCTTCTCGGAGCAGACAACCCGGAGTTGTTTCTTCCGAGCAGCACTCGTAAAGGGCCTCGTGGTCTTCCTTCAGCTATTCTTACATCTTTGGGTTGGTCTCTTTTGGGTCCATCCTTGTCACCTTCTTTCACAGTTAATTGTTCCGTAAACTTTACTCGCTGTAATGAGCCGTCTGAGGTTGCGCTTGTCAAGCAATTATGGGAAACCGATTTTCAAAATGGGACAAGCGTGCTCGACACTCCAAATTCAAACGAGGATCGGGCTGCCCTTCAGCTTTTGACCAAATCAGTTGAAGTACAAAATGGTCACTACCAACTGCCATTGTTGTGGAAACCAGGTGATGTCGAGCTTCCGAACAATCTTGTTGTGGGTAAGCAGCGTCTTTCCAGCTTAAAGCGAAGGTTTACCAAAGATGACGACTTTCGAGGTAAGTATACTAAAGTTATTTCTTCCTACTTACAACAGGGTTTTGCTCAACAAGTTCCGCATGAACACTTAAATAATTACACAGGCCCTACGTGGTACTTGCCTCATCATGCTGTTCCTAACCCGCATAAACCGGATGAAGTGACGGTCGTGTTTGATTGCGCAGCTAAATATAAAGGTACCTCGCTGAACGACAATTTAATACGTGGTCCGGATTTAATGAATAGTCTTATCGGAGTTTTAATGCGTTTTCGTAAAGAAAGGGTGGCACTAGTGGCGGACGTGGAAGCCATGTTTCATCAGGTGTTTGTGAAACCCAGCCACGTCGACGCCCTTCGTTTTTTGTGGTGGCCAAATGGGGAAATAGACCAAGAACCCGTTGTCCACAGAATGTTGGTTCATATTTTTGGAGCTAAGTCCTCACCCACATGCGCTAATTTTGCATTGAAACAAACGGCTGCTGAATTCGGGCATTTGTTTGAACCGAACATGTCGGAGATTGTAAATAGGCATTTTTATGTTGACGACTGCCTCGTGTCACTCCCTTCCGTTGCAGAAGCTGTGACTGCCCAGACACAGCTCTGTGATTTGCTTTCAAAGCGGGGTTTTCGTTTAAGAAAGTGGCTGTCGAACAGCAGTGAAGTCTGAGATCAAATTCCTGAAGCGGAGCGCTCTAAAGCGCTGCAGGGCTACTCTTTTTCTGAAAATGTTTCTAAACGTGTTTTTGGCGTCCACTGGGATGTTGAAAAGGACATTTTTACATTTAACGTGAATTTGCGCGAATTTTCTAACACCAAAAGGGGCGTTTTGTCCACTATAGCTAGTCTTTATGACGCACTTGGTTTTGTTTGTCCAATAGTGTTAGAGCCAAAGCTTTTGTTTCAACAACTTTGTAGGCAAAAGTTTGGCTGGGATGTGAGTATTTCTGATCCAGAGTTAGAAAAATGGCAGCGTTGGCTTAATCGCCTCCAAGAGCTTAGCCACGTTCAAATTCCGCGTTGTTTTACGCCGAAGAATCTAAAGGCACTAAAATCGATAGAAATACACAATTTTGCCGATGCGTCTTCTTATGCTTATGCGGCTTGTTCGTATTTGCGTTTGGTGGACACAGACGATAATATTTTCTGCGCATTCGTCATCGCTAAATCACGCTTAGCGCTTATTAAAGCAGCATCGATTCCGCGCTTGGAACTGACTGCAGCAGTTCTGGCCGTACGACTAAACGCTTTAGTAAAAGGAGAATTAAAATTTGATGTTTGTCAATCTTATTTTTGGATTGACTCTACTGCTGTTTTATTGAGTATTTTGAACAGATCTAAAAGATTTCCAATATTTGTGGCAAATCGACTCGCTATCATTGAACAATCCAGTGACCCCAGCGAGTGGCACTTTTTACCTTCTAAATTAAACGCTGCTGATCAACCGAGTCGTGGATTAATGGACAAGCCTATGGATTATTTAAATTCTTGGTTAAAGGGTCCACAATTTTTGTGGGAGTCAAAGGCATTTTGGCCTCAGTTTCCCGTTAAACTCGATGCACAATTTCCAAAGGAATTCTCTCCTTTAAAACATCAGACCGTTTTTTCCAACATTGTGACTGAAAATGATTGTGCTATTTTACGCTTGATTGAGCGTTGTTCGAGCCTTTATAAGCTTAAAAGGTTAATGGCCTGGCTGTTACGTTGCCAAACCAAGTTTTCCCGTCGTACAAAGATATCAAAATTAGAACCACCTGACTTGTCACTTTCGGTTGATGAGTTGCGCTGCGCCGAGACAGAACTCATCAAATTTCTACAACGAGTTTATTTTCCTGACGTATTCGCTCAACCGAGGCATGCAGAACAAATTGTTACGAAAAATTTACCGCGTTATCTGCAAAAACTACATCCAGTTATTTTTGATGGCGTGCTTTGTGTGGGTTGACGGCTTGGGGGGGCCCCGGTGGATTTTGATTCCAAGCATCCAGTTATTCTCCCGCAGCGTTCTCATTTTACTGAATTGGTAATCAGGGAGCATCATGCCTTGGTGGGACATTCTGGCGCCAATCATACTTGGGCTTCTCTAAGGCAAAAATTTTGGATCGTTAAGGGAGGTGCGGCGGTGAGAAGTTCCATCGGGCATTGTGTTTCGTGCAAAAAACGCAATTCCTCTTTAAATAAACAATTTGTGGCAGATTTACTGCCATGTAGATTGCAAGTAAATGAACCTCCGTTTTATAACGTTGGAGTGGATTACTTCGGACCTTTTTTAGTTAAGCAAAAGCGCAGCCTTGTAAAGCGTTACGGTTGTCTCTTTACTTGTTTAAGTATGACAGCAGTGCATATTGAAATCGCGAATTCCTTGACCGCTGACTCGTTCATTAACGCCCTTCGTCGTTTCATCGCTAGAAGAGGTAAACCCTATCATATTTATAGCGATAATGGTTCAAACTTCGTTGGAGCTAACCGCATATTGCGCGAATCTCTAGATGAATTAAATCAAGAGTCTCTAAATCAGTTTTGTTGTCAGCAAGAAATAAAGTGGACATTTAATCCTCCCACGGCTAGCCACATGGGTAAAGCCTGGGAGAGGATGATCCGCTCGGTTCGTAAAATCCTTACGGCTTTAACTCGTGATCAAACCCTTGATGATGAAGCCTTTTCCACTTTCATGACGGAAGTAGAGGGGATATTAAACTCACGGCCTCTTGTTCCGATAATGTTTGACGACAGTACTCAGAATGAGCCCCTGACGCCCAATCACCTCTTACTGTTACGAGGAACTGCTAATTTGCCACCTGGTTTGTTTTCAAAAAAGGATTGTTACGCCCGCAGGCGTTGGGCCCAAGTGCAATTCCTTAGTAATCAGTTTTGGTGTTGATGGGTAAATGAATTTATGTCTAACTTGACCCAAAGACAGAAATGGTTCCAACCTGAGCGGAATGTCCAAGTCGGAGACGTAGTACTGCTTGCAGAGAGCATGCAGCAGAGGTCTAAATGGGTCATGGGAAGGGTATTAGAAACTTACCCTGATAAGCATGGTAAAGTTAGAACTGTATTATTGAAAACTTCAGGATCAAATATGAAACGACCAATTGCTAAATTATGTGTAATTTTGAGTGAATCTGCTTGTTAACTTTTGTATTTCATTTTGCGTTACTGTGTTTTGTAGTTTTAAAACTGTTTCATGTGGTACATACAGCTAATCATGATTGTTTACGTTTGCTGTGACGTACTTGTCATTGTTGGCAAATGTCTTTCCTTTTTGGGGTTTCCATTTGGGCGGGAGTGTTACGTCATAGCACTACATCCTGATGTGCTGTATAGCATTTTTTGCATTCTTAATTTGTTTGCCTTTACGCAAAGAGCGCGCTCTGCAGGGCATTTTGCAGCTGTTGCAATTTTAGCTCGAAACCTGTTACAAATCGCTGGAGTTTGTACGTGTTTAAATTTGCATATAATTAAGTTTGTTTCTTTCTTTATGCGCGAAGCATGAAGAAGGCAAGCTTTGCCCCTTTGACTGTGATGGCAAGCATTCTTCAATTCATTCTTCTTTTTTAAGACCTGGTGGTCAGACGTAAAATGACGTTATTTATGTTTAGATATTTCGTTAGTATGTATTTTTTTGGTTTAGCCAGGTGGGTTTTTCTTTCGTTAGCTCGCCGGTTTCAAGTTTAATTTGAAACCGTGCTGTAGCGTGGTATAGTTATTTATTTATTTATTTCATTATTTGTTTCTGAATAAAGAGAAATTCAAACCATGGCAGCACGCGTTCTGTAAGAACCCTAGGCGAGCTTAGCCTTTTTTTTGGAGTTCGTTACAGGTAAGTATTCAAAACTTTTCTGATTGACCTTCAGCAATAAAGAGGAAGAGTGTGAAGCCTCCACCGTGTGTAATAAACATGTGGGCAGGTGGCAGCTTGATTCGGAGACCGAAAGGTTCCTTCGCTATCTTTTAGCCAAGCCAACTTGACGAATAAACTGTAATTACAATTTCAAAAATAATTTTAAAAGTAGCTTAATCAAGGGATTTTATCTTTGTACTCAACTGTGAACAACTAGGCTATACGCTTTCTGAGATGAAGTCAGAAAATAGATCGTATATACAGTGTAATAGGGATATTTTGCCATAAGTCTGGGGCAAATTGTCCGCTGTTGATATAGAGGTCACCTTCATTCAGAAAGCAAATGTTTGGTCGACACAAAACTCGTGTTTCTTTATGGTTGAAATACACTACAAGTAACATAAAAATACAAAGCACACGAAGGAAAAAGTCGATATATAGCTTAACACTAATAATTCTCCGAGTTTTAATATGTGATCTCTAATCTACAATAAATTCCATTTCAAATAGCGCAAGCTTAGGCGTTTGATATAAAAATTCAAAACTTATTGATATCATACTGTAAATTAATTAAAGATTGGCTGAGAATTAAAAGAACAAGGAAAATAAGTCACCACCATGGTTTTTCATGGTTGATATTTTTCATTTTTTATTAAAGCTGGCAATCATGGAATTGTGATGATCTGCTAATCAAGTTTTGTGCATACCTAATAAAATATAACTTTTATTGTTAAACTCTTAAAAATAAGTATGGAAAGGATACCGGTCATAAAAATATAAAAATATACAAGCTAACGTTGTACAGCTGGGAACGCAAGTCTTCATCATGTAGACGTGCTAATGATACAATGCGAGGCCATATGCAGAGTGTCCCAAAATAAATGAAACCCATAATCATGCCAATAAATATCTTGATTTTATTTTAACCCTATTGTTGCTATTTTTCAGATTTAATAGGAGTTACAATGACAATTTTTAGTTAAAATCCCCACGGCTTGGAAATCAGAAGAAAAAATTTTTTTTGCGTTAAGGCTTGAAATAAAGACTAAATCTAACAAGGCTGTTCAAACACGTTTCCGCAGAAAGTTTAATTTAAACACTTATCCTGGAAAATACCAAATATTCCTGTAGTATCGTAAGTTTCAAACCTATCGAACTGTTAATAAACGCAGCCAGAAATCAGACAATCCATCTAGTGGAAGAAAATTGAGTGCAAAATCTGCTGAAAATGTGAAAGGTTTCTTTGTAACGATGAGCGAGAAATGCCGAAATCACTACTTCGTTTTCGAACTGACTTTTTCGGGTTCCGGCCAATAGATACTTTGGACGTTTTTCAGGCAAACTTTCTAGTGCAAAGGTCGCAAATCATATCAATATTGTTACTTGTCGGCGTATAGATTGCACGGAAGCTTTCAAGCCAACAATTTTATATGATTCTTGACGATTTTTAAACAATATTTTAGATGAGTAGAAACTTCTTAACGAATTGGTTTTTGGCAATCATATAGTTTTAATTTCATGTAAAGAATGAATATAACAAACAATTTCTAGTGTTCACTACAGGCGCGCAACTAGGATTTCGTTCCGGCGCTTGTGGTAGCTTAAACCCAAAGGTCAATTTATTCCTAATAACGTCGCCATTGGGCGCCGTGCTATAGCTTAGATCTTTAACTCATGCGCATCGCAAACGAAGTCTAAAGGTAGAGCCCCATGCTGCCAAGCAATTTTTATGCTTTTTCTGAAAAAAAAAATTGCTGTTTGAACACGGTTCGAATCAAGTTTGGTATCTTTTAGAGCCATCTGAAAAAAATAATGTGCTAAAATTTGAAAGCCAGTTGAAGAATTGAGTTGCCCAGCCCCTTCACGCCCCCTGTTCCCTAAATTACAGGCCCAGTCCAAAACGAGTGAAAACGTAATTTCAAAATATTTCGTCAGCGAATGGTAATGCTTTTTGGTAAAATGCAGTGAATATATGAGAAACAACGTTTGGCAACAAAACGAAATTATTATTTCGAAATTTTGATTTTTGTTTTTTTTTTCAACCAAACTATGAGTTGAAATCGATATGTTTGCCTTCGCCAATAAACGGTTATTTGACGGTGAAATAAAAATATTCATTTTTCGCCGTAATTTGGTTTAACACAATAAAAATGCATAATGTAGCAAAAGTTTTCATTTTCGCTGTGTTTCGTCATAATACATCAACTAATAAATGTTAAATATGAACTTAAAAATTGCCGATAATATTACAAGTTAATTTTTTAGCAAATACGCGATTGAAAAAATGCCGAAACTATGGATTTTTTTGCTTTGGAAATGTCACTCTCGCAGAGGTGGGCACAAATAACATTATATCACAAGAGCAACGCAACAAAGCGCAACGACCTTTTCAACAAGTAAAAGCGCAGCGCAATATGCGCTATTTAATTTTTTTGCTTTCTGAAGCGCAGCGCAACTTCCGCAATGAACTTTTTGATTCAGTTGAAGCGCAACGCAATTCCGCAATTGCCGAAAGGTATTTTTGTATTACGTTAAAGCGCAACCTAACTTCCGCAATCGAAATTTCACAACACAATGCAAATACTGGTTTTTTTGCAATTTTAGACTGAAAAAGAGTGAATAATTTGCTAAACAAGCCCGAAATTTATCAATATTACGATGGAAATGGAGCAAAATTATAAGTTCAATGTATAGAATTGCGATTTTAACCGAAAAAAAAAAATTGAAAGCGCAACGCAATTAAAGCGCAACAAATTTTGAAAGCTTTATTCCGCAACGCAACTTCCGCAATGTTTCAAAATAGAAAATTAAAGCGCAACGCAACTTACGCAATTGTGGAAGTTGCGTTTTGCACTTCTAATTGTTCTTTGCCCACCTCTGCACACTTGTAATAACCGGTTTCAATTTTTAACTAAACTGACTGTCAGATCAAGATTATGTAACCTAATGTGAGTAGGAAAAATTTCACGATTTCAATCAATGCATTAAATGAAATTATGGCTTTGTTAAAACAGTAGTGCGATTTTTTTTAATCAAAAAAAGTCAATTTTGGCCCCAATAGCTAAAATCTTCGGTAGCTAATTGGTGTAAAAAACGGCAAATGTAAAACTACCTAATAATTGAAAACAAAAAGTTTGATTTACGCTCACCAAGTTAGTGGTTTGAGCACTTTCGGTTTAGGAATCTCTAGACTATGACCCTTGTCTTAGCCTTTCTCAAAATTTTAATAATTGAAAACTGTAAGGCAGTATGTCGCACAAAATGCTATAACAAGATTAAAGGTACCAAGCGTCAGAAAAATTCCGGATGTTAAACAAAGTTTAAGTTTTAACAGTTTTTTTTTTCAAGAGTAAACAGAAAGCTTCACAGTGGCTTGTATAAGAGTAGGGGAGGGGGAGCCATTGCACCTTATCTTTTGAATCACGGCCTTCAGCAAAACAAAGTTTGGTTTTTGATAACGTTGTACTTACTAGTGGTACAGTATCTACAGTATGTATGTACCAGTGGTAGTATCTATATGCAAATGAGGCTGCTGTAATAGCCTGTGCCCCTTAGTTGTTTTATGGTTATAAACCAGGCACGAGCGTCAGTTCACAACCTGACCAACTTAAAGTACTCTTTATAGGGCTCTATTTGCCAGCGTTTCATGTAAAAATTGTTATTCATCGGCGCATAGATTACACGGAAGCTCGCAAGCCAACAATTTTATATGATTCGTGGCAATTTTTAAACAATATTTTAAATGAATAGAAACTTCTTAACGAAGTGGTATTCGAGAATCATAGTTTCAGTTTCGTGAAAAGAATGAACATAACAATTGCTAGAGCTCACTGCAGGCGCGCAATTAAGATTTTGTTTTTCAGACGCTTGTGGGAGCTTAAACCCAAAGGTCAATTCCTAAAATTGTTGCAATTGGGCGCCATGCTAAACAAAGTAGTTTACCGTACAAAATCTGTTTGAAAACCATCTCTGTTTGAACGCAACCTCTAATACTGTAGAACGCCACTAAAAAAAAGGTTGAAATTTAGACCGCTACTTTCAAAGTTAAATCCACCTCTGATAGACCGCTACCTTGAGATTCATTTTGTTATTTAGTAATCAAAGGTTTCCGAAATCACTAAAGCATCATGCTGTGTATTGATCACGCATCAAACACGTGGCAAACTCGCATTGATCGTACATTAATCTTGATTTTCCTCAGTAACTGTGTTAGAGTAGATGTTTTTTCTTTCTTTTAAGATGTTAGATGTTGAATGTGTTATATGTTTTTTTGTTTCATTCGTTAAATTAATTGTTTTAAAACCTGACCAGCTAATTGAAAAGTAGGACTCCACCCTCTAATTGAATACCACATCTAATAGAACGCCTCTAAAAAAAACGGTTGAAATTTAGACCGCCATGGCGCTCTAATAGAGGTTTTACGGTAACTCATGCGCATCACAGACGGGGTTTGAAGGTGGAGCCCCAAGCTGCCGGGCATTTTTTGCGTGTGTGTGCTTTTTTTTATTTCCCATTTGAACACCATTCGGATCAAGTTTGGTATCTTTTAGAGTCATTTTGAAAAATTAAATTGCTAAAATTTGAAAGCCAGTTGAGAAATTAAATTGCTCAGCCTTTTCAAGCTACCCCCCTCTCCACTTCCTTACAGCCCAAGTCCAAAACGAGAGAAAAAATAAGTTGAAAAATTTTTAGCAAAGAATGGTAATTTCTCCTTTTTTTTATTTTTTTGGAAAAATGCAGTAAATATATGAGAAATAATGGTTGGCAACAAAACGAAATTATTATTTTCAAATTTTTCTTTTTGTCGTTTTTTGACCACAATGAGTTGAAATCGAGGTTTTGCCTTTGCCAATAAACAGTTACTGTATTTGACGGTGAAATAAAAATATTCATTTCTTGCCTTATTTTCGTTTGTCATAATAAAAATGCATGTAGCAAAAAGTTTTCATTTTTGTTGTGTTTTGTCATAATCCATCAATTAATAAATGTTCAATAGAAATTTAAAAGTTGCTGATAACATTACAACTTAAGTTTTTTAGCTAATATGCGATTGAAAAAATGCCAAAATTATGGATTATTTTGCTTCAGGAATGTCACACTCGTAATAAACGGTCTCAATTTTTAACTAAATCGACTGTCAGATCAAGACTATAAAATCTAATGTACACATTAGGTTATGGGTCGGAAAAGTTTCACGAAATCAATCAATGCATTAAACGAAATTATGGCTTTGTTAATACAGTAGTGCAATTTTTTCTTTTCAATAAAACAAATCAATTTTGGTCCCAATAGCTAAAATCTTCGGTAACTGTCTTGGTCTAAACAAAACGTGAAAAATTAAAACTCTCTAATAATTGAAAACTGTAAGGCAGTATGTCGCACAGAATGCTATAATAAGAATAAAAGTACCAGGCCCCATATTGAAAAATTCCGGCCGTTGACCGTAATTTAAATTTTAACAGTTTTTTTTTGTTCTTTCAAGAGTAAAAAAAACCTAGCCTCACAGTGGCATGTGTAAGTGGGGGAGGACAGTGGCTATGCTAAAGATGGTGGCACCAGGGCCGGGATTTCGTGGTGACACCCAGGAGCGGGGTTTAGTGGTGTCATCCTTTGTCATGAGACTCTTTTGCAGTCGGGCCGCGACCGACTTAAATGAAAATTATGTACATATGCAGCTGGAGGCAAAAAAAAAAGAAACAGACAAGGTCTTCAGCTTTATGTTGTTAACAAAGTATGATAATGTTTTGTTTTTTTTTGTAACATGCAGTAAATCTCTGAGAAATAATTAATGTTTGGCAATAAAACGAAATTATTATTTTGAAGTTTTATTTATTTATTTTTTACCAAACTGAGTTGAAATCGATATGTTTGCCTTTGCCAATAAACGATTATTTGACGGTGAAATAAAAATATTCATTTATTGCCTTATTTTGGTTTGTCACAATAAAATTGTATGCAGTAAGTCCTCGGGTTACGACGGTCCCGACTTACACTGTTTCGAGGTTATGAACGCACTCCATAAAACTATAAATAATAATACAGTACTGTAGTATCGAAGCCCTTAAACTGGATCATTGCTATCAAGAAATACAGTGCTTTGGGCCCATTGATTTTCGTCATTTGCGTGGTAAATGACGTGACAATTGCAAACTATTACGATTATGAACGAATAATCACTAAGCTTCCGTATGTACAGTATATGATATATGTAGAGTAATTTATGTATAATGTTCAGACTTACACTGAAATTTGGGTTACACCGCGTCTCAAGAACGGATCAACGTCGTAAGTCGAGGACTCTTTGTATAGCAAAAAATTCTCATTTTCGCTGTGTTTCGTCATGATGCATTAACTAATAAATGTTGAATATGAACTTAAAAATTGCCGGTAATAATACGAGTTAATTTTTTAGCAAATACGCGATTGAAAAAATGCCGACAGTGCAAAGCTGTTTGCTTTGGGAATGCCTCACTTTTATAGAACAGTCTCATTTTTTAGCTAAACTGACTTTCAGTTCAAGATTATAAAATCTAATAAGGGTAGAAAAGGTTTCACAAAATCAATCAATGTGTTGAATGACATGACTTCTGTTCATACATGATTTTGAAGTTTTATTAATCAAAGAAATCAATTTTGGCCCCCATCTCTTGAGTCACGGCATTTTGCAAAACAAAGTCGTTTTTTTTAATAACGGTGTTACCACGGAAAATGTCCTGGCATAGTCTGATAAACAATTGCAAAATTTTCAGGATAACTGTAATTTTTCTGCCAATACTTAAGTTATGGCGCTGTCTCACTTGCTTGATTTCGCTTTCTACAAGACGCAATTTTTTTTTTGACGAAATTGAACTCAAACTTTGGAGCATAAAAATTGGTCTTGAAAAACAGGTTCACTTAGAATAAAAGAGCCAAAGCTGTAAAAAAAACCAAAGTCGTAAACATTTTATTTCTGCGAGAAATAAAATGTTTACGACTTTGGCTCTTTTATTCTTTTACAGCTTTTTTTTTGGATTTTTTACAGCTTTGGCTCTTTTATTCTAAGTGAACCTGTTTTTCAAGACCAATTTTTATGCTCCAAAGTTTGAGTTCAATTTCGTCAAAAAAAAAATTGCGTCTTGTAGAAAGCGAAATCAAGCAAGTGAGACAGCGCCATAACTTAAGTATTGGCAGAAAAATTACAGTTATCCTGAAAATTTTGCAATTGTTTATCAGACTATGCCAGGACATTTTCCGTGGTAACACCGTTATTAAAAAAAACGACTTTGTTTTGCAAAATGCCGTGACTCAAGAGATGGGGGCCAAAATTGATTTCTTTGATTAATAAAACTTCAAAATCATGTATGAACAGAAGTCATGTCATTCAACACATTGATTGATTTTGTGAAACCTTTTCTACCCTTATTAGATTTTATAATCTTGAACTGAAAGTCAGTTTAGCTAAAAAATGAGACTGTTCTATAAAAGTGAGGCATTCCCAAAGCAAACAGCTTTGCACTGTCGGCATTTTTTCAATCGCGTATTTGCTAAAAAATTAACTCGTATTATTACCGGCAATTTTTAAGTTCATATTCAACATTTATTAGTTAATGCATCATGACGAAACACAGCGAAAATGAGAATTTTTTGCTATACAAAGAGTCCTCGACTTACGACGTTGATCCGTTCTTGAGACGCGGTGTAACCCAAATTTCAGTGTAAGTCTGAACATTATACATAAATTACTCTACATATATCATATACTGTACATACGGAAGCTTAGTGATTATTCGTTCATAATCGTAATAGTTTGCAATTGTCACGTCATTTACCACGCAAATGACGAAAATCAATGGGCCCAAAGCACTGTATTTCTTGATAGCAATGATCCAGTTTAAGGGCTTCGATACTACAGTACTGTATTATTATTTATAGTTTTATGGAGTGCGTTCATAACCTCGAAACAGTGTAAGTCGGGACCGTCGTAACCCGAGGACTTACTGCATACAATTTTATTGTGACAAACCAAAATAAGGCAATAAATGAATATTTTTATTTCACCGTCAAATAATCGTTTATTGGCAAAGGCAAACATATCGATTTCAACTCAGTTTGGTAAAAAATAAATAAATAAAACTTCAAAATAATAATTTCGTTTTATTGCCAAACATTAATTATTTCTCAGAGATTTACTGCATGTTACAAAAAAAAACAAAACATTATCATACTTTGTTAACAACATAAAGCTGAAGACCTTGTCTGTTTCTTTTTTTTTTGCCTCCAGCTGCATATGTACATAATTTTCATTTAAGTCGGTCGCGGCCCGACTGCAAAAGAGTCTCATGACAAAGGATGACACCACTAAACCCCGCTCCTGGGTGTCACCACGAAATCCCGGCCCTGGTGCCACCATCTTTAGCATAGCCACTGTCCTCCCCCACTTACACATGCCACTGTGAGGCTAGGTTTTTTTTACTCTTGAAAGAACAAAAAAAAACTGTTAAAATTTAAATTACGGTCAACGGCCGGAATTTTTCAATATGGGGCCTGGTACTTTTATTCTTATTATAGCATTCTGTGCGACATACTGCCTTACAGTTTTCAATTATTAGAGAGTTTTAATTTTTCACGTTTTGTTTAGACCAAGACAGTTACCGAAGATTTTAGCTATTGGGACCAAAATTGATTTGTTTTATTGAAAAGAAAAAATTGCACTACTGTATTAACAAAGCCATAATTTCGTTTAATGCATTGATTGATTTCGTGAAACTTTTCCGACCCATAACCTAATGTGTACATTAGATTTTATAGTCTTGATCTGACAGTCGATTTAGTTAAAAATTGAGACCGTTTATTACGAGTGTGACATTCCTGAAGCAAAATAATCCATAATTTTGGCATTTTTTCAATCGCATATTAGCTAAAAAACTTAAGTTGTAATGTTATCAGCAACTTTTAAATTTCTATTGAACATTTATTAATTGATGGATTATGACAAAACACAACAAAAATGAAAACTTTTTGCTACATGCATTTTTATTATGACAAACGAAAATAAGGCAAGAAATGAATATTTTTATTTCACCGTCAAATACAGTAACTGTTTATTGGCAAAGGCAAAACCTCGATTTCAACTCATTGTGGTCAAAAAACGACAAAAAGAAAAATTTGAAAATAATAATTTCGTTTTGTTGCCAACCATTATTTCTCATATATTTACTGCATTTTTCCAAAAAAATAAAAAAAAGGAGAAATTACCATTCTTTGCTAAAAATTTTTCAACTTATTTTTTCTCTCGTTTTGGACTTGGGCTGTAAGGAAGTGGAGAGGGGGGTAGCTTGAAAAGGCTGAGCAATTTAATTTCTCAACTGGCTTTCAAATTTTAGCAATTTAATTTTTCAAAATGACTCTAAAAGATACCAAACTTGATCCGAATGGTGTTCAAATGGGAAATAAAAAAAAGCACACACACGCAAAAAATGCCCGGCAGCTTGGGGCTCCACCTTCAAACCCCGTCTGTGATGCGCATGAGTTACCGTAAAACCTCTATTAGAGCGCCATGGCGGTCTAAATTTCAACCGTTTTTTTTAGAGGCGTTCTATTAGATGTGGTATTCAATTAGAGGGTGGAGTCCTACTTTTCAATTAGCTGGTCAGGTTTTAAAACAATTAATTTAACGAATGAAACAAAAAAACATATAACACATTCAACATCTAACATCTTAAAAGAAAGAAAAAACATCTACTCTAACACAGTTACTGAGGAAAATCAAGATTAATGTACGATCAATGCGAGTTTGCCACGTGTTTGATGCGTGATCAATACACAGCATGATGCTTTAGTGATTTCGGAAACCTTTGATTACTAAATAACAAAATGAATCTCAAGGTAGCGGTCTATCAGAGGTGGATTTAACTTTGAAAGTAGCGGTCTAAATTTCAACCTTTTTTTTAGTGGCGTTCTACAGTATTAGAGGTTGCGTTCAAACAGAGATGGTTTTCAAACAGATTTTGTACGGTAAACTACTTTGTTTAGCATGGCGCCCAATTGCAACAATTTTAGGAATTGACCTTTGGGTTTAAGCTCCCACAAGCGTCTGAAAAACAAAATCTTAATTGCGCGCCTGCAGTGAGCTCTAGCAATTGTTATGTTCATTCTTTTCACGAAACTGAAACTATGATTCTCGAATACCACTTCGTTAAGAAGTTTCTATTCATTTAAAATATTGTTTAAAAATTGCCACGAATCATATAAAATTGTTGGCTTGCGAGCTTC